>VSMD01029310.1:0-168749 GCA_008750895.1 Mirza zaza
GGCCTGGCACGAGCTGCTGTTAGCTCATGAATGCTGCAGGAACATTATCTCCATTATTGTTATTTTTTCTGTTTTATAGATAAAGGAAATCAGTGGCTCAGAGGAGGTTAGTAATGTCCCCAAGGTCACACCGCTATAAGAAGCAGGGCCAGGGCTCCTTGCCTCTATCTGAATGGCACAGCAGAAAGCCAAACACAAGGAGAACGTCCCAGCATCCTTTCGAAAGGCTCCCTGAGTTCACGGGTGCCGCAAGGGTGCTGAGCGGCCAAGATGCCCCGGCTTCGTTTGGCAGTCGGAGGTTGGGAATTCCTTCCGGTAAAGGCAGCTCTGACCCTGGTACCTCCCCGTACAGTCCTTCCACCGAGGACGGCTCAGGGCACTGCCTCGCCAGGGATGTGAGGTGGGCAGGGACACGGGGTAGGCGAACCCACGCTCTGGAGGGGTTTGTGGAGGGAGTCTGCTCTTTCTCCTGGATCCTACCCAGGGGCCTGGGGGTGAGAACAGCAGCCACACGCACGAGTCCGGGGTCGGAAGGGGTGGCAGCGATAACCTACTGACCAGCTCCATCAAGGGCGCCCTGGCAGTCACCTGCAGCCTCTGGCGGCGCTCCCTCCTGTCCAGCCCAGGGTCTCTGCACCCAAAAGGAAAGTATTCTGGGACCTCCCTGGGAGTTTAGAGGCTGGCACATTTCAGGGCCCCAGAAACAGGTGAAGAAGTCCTTTAGCTCTCTTCCCTGAAGCGAAGTCTCCCCCACCACCATTACAAATCACGGCTTTGTATGTGCTGGCGATGGTGGTGGTGGTCAGGGGAGACTCTGCATTTCTTACTATTTTCCTTAATTTTTATATATCTTTTTGTAGAGATGGGGTCTTACTATGTTGCCCTGGCTGCTCTCAAACTCCTGGCCTCAAGTGATCCTTCTGCCTTAGCCTCCCAAAGTGCTAGGATTAAAGATGTGTGCCACCATGTCCAGCTGAGAGTCAAGATTTCTTTCTTTCTTTTTTTAATTAATTAATTAATTTTTAATTTTTAAAAAAAAATGTCAATGGATTTAGAGGGTACAAGTGGTTTTTCGATACACAGATGAATTGCGTAGTGGTGAAGTCAAGGTTTTTATTGTACCCATTACCTGAATAGTGTACACTGTACCTGACAGATAATTTTCGGTCCCTCACCCTCCTCCAGCCTCCCCCTTCTGAGTCTCCAAAGTCCCTTATACCACTCTGTATGACCACGTATACCCATCGTTCAGAGAACGATGAGAACGTGCAGTATTTGTTTTTCCGCTCTTGAGATACTTCACTTAGGATAATGCCTTCTAGTTCCATTCAAGTTGTTGCAAAAGACATTATTTCATTCCTTTTTATGGCTGAGTAGTACTCCATGGTCTATACATACCACATTTTCTTTATCTACTCATCAGTTGATGGGCACTTGATTCCACATCTTTGCAATTGTGAATTGTGCTGTGATAAACCTGAGAGTGCGGATGTCTTTCTGATATAATAATATTTTTTCCTTTGAGCAGATGCCCAGTAGTGGGCTTGCTAGGTCTTATGGTAGGTCTATTGTTAGTACTTTGAAGAATCTCCATACTGTTTTCCATAGAGGGTGTACTAATTTTCATTCTCACCAACAGTGTGTAAGCATTCCCTTTTCACTGCACCTGCGCCAACATCTATTTTTTTCTTTTTTTGGAGACAGAATCTTGCTCTGTCACCTGGGTTATAGTACTGTGGCGTCAGCCTAACTCACTGCAGCCTCAAGTGATCCTCCTGGGCTCAAGTGATCCTCCTACCTCAGCCTCCTAAGTAGCTCGGACTACAGGCATGTGCCACCATGCCCGGTTAATTTTTCTATTTTTAGTAGAGACAGGATTTCACTCTTGCTCAGGCTGGTCTCCAACTCCTGACCTCAAGTGATCTTTGTGCCTCAGCCTCCCACAGTGCTAGGATTACAGACATGAGCCACCGTGTCCGGCCTGTTTTTTGACTTTCTGCAAATGGCCATTCTGACAGGAGTAAAGTGGTATCTCACTGTGGTTTTAATTTGCATTTCCTTGATGATTAGGAATGTTGAGCATTTTCCCATATGTTCGTGGGCCATTTGTCTACCTTCTTTTGAACAATGTCTTTTGTCCCTTTGAGTATGGATCTCTACGAGCTTTCCCTTCCTGCTCCCCTCCCTTCTCGTTTGGCCACAGCAGCACTTCTCACAGCACGTGGAGCCTGGGGCATTCTCTAGAGTGGAGTCTACGCTGGTCAATAGGCATGTTTGCTGGGCCCATTCAGGCCTAGGGGAGGCTGTTCGCTGGACTCAGTGCAAGGAGCCATCTCCCGACTAGGAATAGTGCCGTCTCCTGTCCCCAGAGCTCAGGGAGGGAAGCCTGGGATATAGAACGATGGACAGGCAAGTGCTTAGGGCAGGACGGCTCCCTGCAGCTCTGTGGCCCTAAAAGGGTTCAAGGTCTCCCTGGAAGCCTGGATTCCATGGGGGTGATTTGAGCACTGGAAAAACAAGGTTCTCTCTGTCTGCCTTTCCTGTCCTGAGCACCCCAGGGCCGTGCGCCTGGCCCTGGGGAGCTGTGACCCTGGCCCTGGCTCTCCCTAGGGTGACCACCCGCCCTGGAAGAGGGTAGCCTCAGCTGGCAGGACAAAGGACATCGTCCCCTGAGGAATACACTCATGGAGGATGAATCAGTGTGTTTGAGTGTTCTGAAAAGGGAAAAAATAAAAAATAAACAAATGGGCGAGGCAGTGATTATGATATTCAAAACATTTCCCTTTAAAACAGGAGAAGTCTGACAGCTAAAAAGGAGAAACAACTTGGCTCCCCCGCCCCCCACTTCAATTTAGACTCCTTATTGCCTCCCTGATCTTCCAGGGTTATAACCGCTCTCTCAATGACTAATAGAAAACACCATTAGGCTCTTTCTTTATGAAGGGAATTAATGACTTCGTAAATTTAGTGCTTTGTAAACATGGTAGGGAAAGCATTTCCCCCAGGGCTTGACGCGTCACTGGCAGGGAGGGAGGCCGGGTGGGAAGGAAGCGAGCAGCCTGCTGGGAGACCTGCTCACCCAGCCGGCGTCCGCTGGAAGGCTTGGGTGCCCCAGAATCCTGAAAAAGAAGTCAAAGCGGAGGAACCCGAGACAGGAGCCAGGGAGAAGGAGGTGCATCCACTGAGTTGAAAAAAAAATACCAACTGGGGACATTTTCAAACATAAATGCATATTTTAAGTAAAAATGTGTGTCCTTGGCAAGTCTAGATTTCATCCTGGATTATAGAAATAGGTTGTTTATACAGCCTAGACCCATAGACTAATTACTTTCTTTGTTCTTTTAAGCTTTTTAGGCCTGGCCAAAGGTATAAAATCCTTGGGAGGGAAAAACAACTCTCAGGACAAACATTCAGGAGGGGCTGTAGAATCAGGATCTTGGGTTGTTATTTTTTAAATTATGTTGTAGAGACAGAGTCTCTTTATGTTGCCCAGGCTGGCCTTGAACTCGTGGTCTCAAGTGATCTTCCCACCTTTGCCTCCCAAAGTGCTGGGACTACAGGCATGAGTAGTGCCTGTACTTGGGTTTCACTGCTGGAATGAATAAGGCAAGTTACTCCTACTCATTTTATAAGATAGTGGTGTTTCCAGAGGCTTCCCCAGAGAAGATTCCCTGGTCCACTGAGGATTTCTCCTTCAAACTGCCCTTCCTCAGATGCCAGCCTATGTCTGCCCAGTCCCTTTCTCCTTGAGAACATCACAGCTCTGTGTAGTAGATCCTCACGTCTGAGAAAGCAGAGCAATCCCACTCAGGGACTTGGGTAATAGAACCGCTAAGGGTCAACCCAGCAAATTCATTCATCCTTACCCAGTGTTGTGGCTGAGCTGCATTAACTCACATGTTCATTCAACGAATAGCATTGGACACCTCCTGTGTCCAGACTTTGAGGTGAATCTTTGAGATCCAGGAATTGAGGCCATCGAGGTGTCTCTCAATACTTGTAAGAGCAATGGTAGGCAAAGTATATTACTGTGGGGATACATGAGTTTTTGAGTCAACCTGCCATGACTTTCTCTTTGTTTCTTACTGTGTGTTGAAAGCATCAGCCAGACTAGTGCAGTAGTATTGTTGGTTTGCAATACTTAGGTCTCCTGACAGAAAAAAGTTTAAATTTGTAAACCCTTTTTATTTTCTCAATCAGCCACCCAAGTCCTCTGAGAAATTAGAATACACTTTCTGAAATTAGAAAACCAGGAAAATAAGGCTTTCTGTATTACATTTAAGAGAAAAGTCTAGAAGATACTAGTTGGAGGTGTCTAAGCCAAAGGTGAACCAAAATTAAGGGAGACAGTAAATATTGTAGGTAGTATAAGAAAATGTCACCGCTTGGGAAGCCTGGCAGAGGATTTGAAAATCCTCTTTTCCTGTGAAGGATCTTTGGTGACAAACTCACGAGCCCTCTGACCGGATGCAAAGGCCACAGAGAGAATGTATCTGATGCCTATTGCATTTTATTTGTGTTCTGCTCTGTTCCAGAAAGGATTTCACGAAGTTTACAAAGGAGGAGACACAAAATATAAGTTAAATATACACTAAAAACAGGAGCAAGAGAAAAAGAAAGGAAAGGGTGGTGACATAAAATGAAGCCATGAGCACAGTGAGGGAAAGGAGAAGTATACTGTGCAGATTTATACACTTCCTTCCTGTGGGCCGCGAGTTTGGCTCTAGGAGTTGACGGAGAAAGGGAAACGGATGACTGTTTAACATAAAAGCAGATCAATCGCTTAGGAGACCGCTATTTTTGGAACCCAGGAAAGGTTGGTCTTTCTTCTGAGGGCCTTTCCCTGCCATTTGTATAACGTACTGAGCCACAACTTCAATAGCATAGTAGCATCCTGTATCTCACGTGGCCTCAAGCAGTACAGAATTTACAACTGTCGGTCCTCCTCAGAACTTCAATTCCTTTTTTTTTTTTTTTGTGGCCCACAGTCTTTTCCTGAATACCCCACAGCTGGGCACAATCTTATCTGATTCAGGTCTACTCTGGTCTAGACCTTTCAGACTCTCAGGTAGACAGTATAGAAAATATCACCAGCGACCAGATTTTTTGACCTCTACATTGTAACCCACGTCCTCACAAGTATGAGTGTCTACGTGGTACTAATAAGAAAATTTAGAAAGAGGCAAGATCCCCTGCAGTGTCTCTGGAGTTTCCAGACATCATATCTCTACAAGCGCCAACCCTCAGCCCACCTGGAGCAGGGGGAGACTCTGCCTGGTCCTAGAAAACTTGAGACCCCTCCTTGGTCCCTTCTACAGTTGACCCTTGAACAACTTGGGGGTTATGGGTGCCCACCCTCATGCAGTCAAAAATCCTTGACTCTCCCAAAACTTAACTACTCCTAGCCTACTGTTGACCGGAAGCCTTATCGCTAACATAAACCAGGCATCCTCAAACTCTAGCACATTTATCTGGCCCTCCGTTTTTGCCTCTGCTGCCTGTCCTGCTTAGAAGCCGACTTGTCCCAGGCCCACAGTGCGCACTCTCCAATGGTCTGAGGGACAGTGAACTGGCCCCCTGTTTGAGGATCCCTGATATAAACAGTCAATAAACACATATTTTGTATGTTACATGTATTATACACTGTGTTCTTACAATAAAACAAGCTAGAGAGAAGAAAATGTTAGTAAGAAAGTGATAAGGATGAGGAAATATATCTACCATTCGTTGAGTGGAAGTGGGCGGTCATAAAGGTCTTCATCCTCCTTGTCTTCCCGTTGAGTAGGTGGAGGAGGAGGAAGAGGAGGGGTTGGTCCCGCTGTTTCAGGGTTGGCAGAGGCTGAAGAAAGTCTGCCTGTAAGTGGACCCTGTGGTTCAAACCCGTGTTGTTCAAGGGTCAACCGCACACACCACGGGGACCAGAATGGGTGAGGTTGCCATTTGTCCATGGTAACGACTCTGTAGTCTCTCCTTCAGATGTTTTCTCACTCTGGTCGTGTTCAGCGTGTTTAATTGATGCTGTGTGGAAGCTCCTTCATGCTAGAGGATACAAAAGCCATTCTCTCCAGACAGAAGCCCGGAGCTCTCCCTGCGACCAGGGCACTCTGGGGCGGCCTCCTCCCTGAGGGGCAGTTAGTTGCCCGGCGCCAGCACCCGGTGCCCGGCTCTGGAGTAGGCAGGGCGGACGCGCCATCTAGCGGCGGCTCTCGGAACGGCCGCACGCCTGGCTCCCTCGGCTCCAGCACCCCGCGCTGGGGACCCGGCGGGGACCGAGTGGGGGACCCGCACAGGCATGCTGGAGGCTCAGGGAGAGGTTGCTGGATCTCGCGTCCCTTCCTTCCGGTCTGGGTGAGCCTTTCTGTGAGGACGGTCAGAAGGGCGCCTGGGCCGATGGGGGTGTCAAGTGTAGACAAGAAACCCTCCCAATCAAGAGGTGACCTGACCTCCTTCCCACAGGACAGGGTCCCTTTGCTGCAGACCCCTTGTCCTCGGAATCTTGCCATGTGCCATGTCTCTCTGTTCTTAGGCCACAAAAGCCCTGGGACACCCCGTCCTCCTGGCTCCCCTCTTGGATGCTGGCGTGTTTCTCCTCTGGCGGGGCCAGCTGTGGCCCAGCCGTGGCTCCTGCAGAAGAGGAATACCCTTTCTACCATTTCAACATCGATATGAATTTGACACTCTTTTGCAAGAAAGCCTGGGAACCTACCCCACATTTATAATAGGATTCCCATAAGAAAATGTATTCCGCATTCTAAACCACCACCGCCGTGTATACGATCCATTCATGGGGGAGTTAAGACTTCCGTTGCCTACAACTCACTTCTGCTGTCTGGCATGACCCTGTTGTTCACTTCCCCAGGTCAAGTTCAGGACCTAGCACTTGGTGGGGCATTTTAAAAATTAAGACTGAGAGTCCCCACTTGGCTTAGATTGGGCCTGAATGTGCAGGATTCAGACCTGCCTGGACAGGCCTGAGGGGCTGTGGAGAGGACCTGCCAGCCAGCAGCTGTGTGCCACGGCTTCCAGGCCACGGAGTAGACCCGGCGATCTCCTTCCAGAAAGGGTGTGGACTCAGCCTCCAGGAGCGTGGCTGGCCAACAGCCCCTAGCTCTTAGCTCCTCAGACTAAGCACCAGCTTTCAAACAGGGTCTTTCTTTTCTTAGGATAGCCCAGGCCATTGCTGGAGCAAGGCGGTGGCCCACAGGCCTGGCGTTTCTACTCGCCCTAGGACCCCTCTGCCGGGAGGCCGTGTCCCAGCGCTCCCTGTGGGGCCGGCTTGCCTCTCCCCGGCCCCCGCACGGGAGTTCCTCAGCCACGGATCCTCTCTGTGCCTAACTGCCTCTCACGGCCTTCTCTGGAGCACCCAGTGTAACGGGTTGACGAACCCTGTGGAACCAGAGTCCTTGACATTTGGGGGATCATGAGCCCGTTTGAGCGTATAATGTAACAGCGAGGGTCTTCCCAGCATCTGCAGGAGCCCAGCGCTACAGCGGGGCCTCCCAGGGGCCGTTGTGTCAGGCTGAGAACATCCCACTTGACGGAGGCCAGAAGGGTGGGAACTTGGGGGTGGGATAACCACAGAGCTCCCCACTTCAGATCTGACCCACAGCCCAGCCTTCCGTGGGCTCACGGAGTCTGTGAGGAAAAACCGGAAGCCACTTCCCTTAAGCGCCCTGTCAGGCCCCGGGGGCAGGCTGCCCGGCTTTGGCCCGTGGGGCTCTGGCACAGGGAGGGCTTCGGAGAGCAGAGGCGGTGCTGCCTTCGGAGCACTGGTGGCATCGGCAGCAGCAATGGTGCCCGGTAGCCAATCTGGCAGAGGCTGGGGGGGGCCTTGCTATCTAGAGGGGACCACAGTGCCCACCGGGTGCTGGAGACAAGGCCTTTCAGCACCACTGCAAACAGTGGACGTCGCCTTACAATGTCCATCCGGACAGAAAGAACAGACGACAGCTAGAAGGTGGCATCTTCTGGCCACCCTCGTCCGGAAATCCCTCCTTCCTGAAGTAAGTAGCCTGGGTTGACAGCGGTTAGGTGTCCTCCATTGACATGTGGATGAAAGAGCGAGGAAAAAAGATCGTGCAGAAATGAGAATTAGGACCTATGAGAGCAGACACTTAGCACTTATTGTGCACCATGTGCTGTTTTAAGCACCCACATATATTAACTGATTCAGTTCGCATACGACTCCATGCTGTGGGCCCCAATTATTATTTTCATTTTACTCTCAAAGAGACTGATGCACAGAGGGCGTTAGCAGCCTGCTGAAGTCACATAGCTAGAACAGTGTGACCACTGGGATTTTGCATCTTAGGCTCGAAGGGTTCTGGGTTCATTCCCAGCTCCCCTTCTTACTAGTTGTGTGATCTCAGGTAGGTTTCGTCCCTCTCTTTGACTCAGTTGCCTCCACTGAGTGTAAAATGGTAATAATCCCTCCTCCTGGGAATGTGTGAGGTTTAAAGGAGCTAATTATATGAAGGGTTTTTGCCGGCACACAGAAAAACGCTCAGTAGTGCGGTGAATATATAGGAAATCTTGGATCTGTGCCACTTGCAGAACTCAGAGTGGCTTCTTTAGAGAAACTCCAGGCCCAGTCACCTAAGGCCTTGCCGCGGGGTCCTCTTGCCCATCCTGGACGTCCCGGGGGCCAGGCCAGAGCCATTTCCGGGTGGATTCCCCGCCGGGCCCGGGCCCAGGGCCTTTCAGTGTCCCTGGGGGCCTCGCTTTCTACTTCAAGGGCTTCGCGGGCTGGAAGCCTGCCAGCCCCTGCGCATTCCTCCCAGCTCGGGAATCAACAACACCCTTGTTTTCCTCGGGGGCGGCCACCGTGCGGGAGAAGGCTGAGGGCGCGCGGCCACCCGCCCGGCTGTCTGAAAACCGGAGGGAGCACAAACCGCCTGGGCTCTCCGAGGAATGTCCGGGGACCGCCTGCTTCACATCAGCCTGACCCAGGGACTCCCAGGACAGAATCGTTAGGAAAGCCGCATGCGTTGTAGAAGGGTGCCCGTCCAGTGGATTTCAAAGCACCCGATTCATACCAGTTTAACCAACATGAAACTTTTCCGCTACACGTTCTTCGGGTAAAGCCACATGCGCTCGCCTTCAGAAATGCGAAGATCGGGTCTAGAAAAATATTCCTACAGGCAGAAGGAAGAGAGCTTGTCGGTTCTAAAGCCAGGGAAGGCAGAAGAACGCCGTACCTGTGTAGATGGGAGAGTATGCGGGCGCAGGTGGGCTCTTTTTAAAAACATGATACGGAATAGTTGGAAGCACAGTGTTGTTGCACTTGCAATTTGAGTTCCATCACACAGGATTACCCAATACTCAAGGGCTTTCAATGGGGGCTTTCCTTTAAGGAACCCAAATCTTATCCTTTACTTCTCATCTCAGAGTTCCTTACTCTCATCTTATTAGTGTTTCCTGACATAGCACGGCACCGAGAGCTGGCGAGTATGGTCTTGTCACCTAAGCGAACTTCCCCAGCCATGAGCATCTCCACTGTCACATCAGCCGGAGGCATGGCTACTTCTAAGCACTAAATTGGCCATGCTGTCCCCGACGTTCTTGCCCTGTTGGCAGAATTAGGGTCCGAGGCACTTATGACCTTTCATAGGAGCACATGCCTTTATACTACAAGTGTTTTTTTTTCCAAAAAATAAATTTGTATAAATATATTTTTACTAGCAAATGGTATTGTAAATGCACTAGGAAAGTTCATTTTCAAAAACTGCCCTGAAGCTAATACTTTAAGTTTTTATTCTTTTTTGTTTTTACTCAGTAAAGATGAAGTGCTTATTATATGCCAGGTATTAGTCTAGCTGCTTTTCTGGAGTTTTGATTTCAGAACAAGCATATTTTTTTTAAAGGATTTAAATGTATTAAATTTAAATTATTTTAAAATGATTTCAGAGTGTCAATGTGTAATGTGGCTGGTTAGAGGAGGGGTTCTGCCAGAGGTGAACTCACTGGGGAGACCTTTGGGAGAGGACCAGAGCTGAGCTGTGAGTGCCCAAGTGGAGCCAGCCACATAGAGGTAGGGCAGTGAGTGGTCTAGGTGGCAGCACGGCAAGTGCAAAGGCACTGAGGTAGGGATATGATCAGTGAGTCCAAGGAACAGAGGTGGCTGTGGCTGGAGCAGAGTGAAAACATAGTGCCAGAGAGTTCAGCAGGGGCCAAGTGAGACAGGGCTCTGAGTGTCAGGCTGAGCTGTAGGGTTTCATTATAGATGCTTGCAAAGCTTTTGGAGGTTTTTAAACTAGGAAGTGACTTGATCTGATTTGTGGTTTATACAGATCCTCCGCTATCAAGGATTTGCTGCAAAATAGCTCGGGGAGAGGGGAGAAGTGGGTAGGGATATAGTGAAAACAAGACTGGCCATGAGTTAATAAGTATCGGAGCTAGATATGTTTTGTGTACGCTTGAAATTTTCTATAATACAAGTTTACAAAAGAACTCTTTAAACTGCAAAAGAAACCAATGGAAAATGAACCCTTTAAACTGCAAACAAACAGGACACAACAAAAGCAAAGTGCCCTTTTCGGCTCCCCCGTGGAGAGCAGGTTATGGGAGGAGGACGTTCAGTTAGAGGGGTTGTGCAGTAGTTCAGGCAACACACGGCAGGGGCTTGGCCCGGGGTAGCAGAGTCCATGAGGCAGGGCTGCGTGCGCTGGAGATGGAGCCAGTTGGGCTTGCGGAGGGACCGGGTCTGGGGGCGATGGAGAGTGAGGGATTGGTGCAAATGATTATAAGGCAAGCTATCATCTCCAGCTGTGCCTTTTGCCACTAGATGGGACTGTCATCTGCTGAACTGCATTAATTAGCTTGATTAGTTGGAGAAACTCTATTAATCATGCTTATTTTCTGATGCTTTGACATCCTGGGTGTTGAAGATGGAAGTATCTCATGATGGGAGGATCTTGAGCCACTCCTTGGAGGACTCCATAACCCAGAACCTTCGTCTTGGGCTTTGCATGAGTGAGAAATAAACTTTTAGTGGGTTAGTTTAAGCTTCTGAGATTTGGGGGTAATTTGTTCCAGCAGTTAGCCTGTTCTGATTGATACAACTGCCTGCTCTGAGTGGACAGAAGTCTTACGGATAATTGAAATAATAAATAATCCCTAAGTGATAGTTTAGCCAGTTAACAAGAAGCAAATTACTCCTTCTGCCCACTCAGTGATAAGGATTGTTTATGAGCATCGAAATGACCTAAAGACTGAGAACAAAAAAAAAAAAAAAAAAAAAAGGAATACGAATGGAAGGCCTTGAAACATGCATATATTGAACAACCCATCCCTGCGATCATCACTCGGCCAATCTATAGAGAAGAGCTGAGAATAAGAAATAAAGTTGAACACTGTGACCACTGATTTAGTGAGCACCACTGTGTGCCAGGCACCGTACTAGGTGCTGGGTATACTGTGGAAAATACATTTCACATGGTGCTGTCCTGAAAGAAATTATAATTGAGCGGCAAGAGACAGAGATAGAGATGAATGAACAAAACAATAGCATCTGTAAGTTGGAGTCAGACAAAGGGCCGAGACAGCTCCTGTGATGGGGAGCAGGGTGTCGGGGAGCCCTCTCCCGGGGCCTCGGGGAGGGGGCAGGGCGGACACCAGGACTGGGAAATTGAGCAGAAGGTGACAGGGGAGCAGGAAGCACCCCAGGCAGCAGGGACAGCACGTGCCAAGGCCCTGAGGCTGTAAGGCCGTCCATGTTTGAGCAGCTGAATAAAGACCCGTGTGAGAGAAGGGGGCAGCAAGGGGGAGGGGCATGGAATGAGGTAGACAGACAGAGGCCGTATCACACAGGTCTGGGTCATGGCGAGGATTTTGACCTTTGTCGTCATTTCACTCTCACTGCTTCCTGGCCTTTCTACTTCCTGGGACCCTTCTCCACCATCACCCAAAGGCTCTGGAAGTGTTACAGACAGCTTGTTTTCGGCCTCCCCCTGAGCCTCTTTCCAGCCATCTGTCTGAAGCTGAGCAAAGCCCAGATTGGGGGTCTCATTCTCTCCTCTTCCTCCAGCTCCTGGCTGGGGGAGGCCTGCCCCAAACACAGGACACGGCTTCCTGACACTACAGGCTGGAGCCCGGCTTGCTGGTGAGCAGGCCACCTCATTGCCACTGGAGTTTTCCGCCCTATTCTCTGCAGGGCCAAGTCAGCAAGTTGTGCCGGGGACCTTCACGCCCGCGCTTTGGGGATTTGGGGGGACAGACTCACACCCGGGCACCACCCTCCTGGAGCCCTGGAACGAAGCCAGCATCAGTGGGGAGGGACCTACTGAGGAAAAGTCCCCCCGGCTCACGGGAGATGGGCATGAAACCTACTTTGGGCATGGTGCCAGGTAAGCGGCTCTGCCCGAGGGCGACACAGAGGCGGCACCATGGCGTGACCGGGGCTGCCCAGAGACACCAGCTAGCTGGCAGCAGCCACACTTTGCCCTTAGGAACACTCGCAGCCGTCCCAACCTTCGGTTGTCACACAAGCCACACTGCTTCTGGCAGGCCATTGCAGCCGGACGACATCAGCCACCGGGCAGGTGCAGAGGGTGACATCCGGCAGCTTTTCCACGCTGCTTTTCTTCCCCACCCAAGTAACTTACCAGAGACCCACCCTGAAGGACTGTGTTGGTGGTAAGAACAGACAGGACAAAGATTTGCAGTGGTGGTCGCCACGCCGACGGCTCCTAGCGGGTCATGGGCACTGCTTGCCTGACTCCAGCAGAAACCCACGGTCAGGGCCTGCATGCGCCGGAACAATTTGGAATCTCAAGTAAACGGGTCTGAACTGGCAGGCTTCCAGGAACAGCAGCCCACCAATCTTCACGTCTGCAGCCGCCAAGGGTCACATAAAATGTTTGTAGATTCAATATACAGTTTCATTTACTTGAATATCAGCTTGGGTGCAGATAATCAAAGAATGGCTCAAGGTGGAGAATTTAATATGAGAATCCAGCCAGGACAGCCAAGCCATATATGTGCTAATGTTGCAATTTCAACCTTGGACTTAAGGTCAAGATTAATTTAGTGAAAAATATTATTTCAAAATGTAACAGCCACCTTCTGAGTTGGACAACAGGGGGGACTCAGGACAGGTGAGGCGTGGGGTGTATACAGCCCAAATGGCAAAAGTGGGAATTCTTTGAGAAAGAATTCAGGGGAGAGCAATGTTTTTCTCTTACATATAGGAAGATTCAAGAAAATACCATTGTTTGTGGGCTGCATTTCCCCCTCCAATGTTAGTTCATATTTGGGCACAGTTGAGAAACAGCAATACTAGCAGCCTTTTTTGCTTTTTTTTTTTTTTTTAACAACACGTTACCATGTGTTTTACATTAGTGTCCAAATTAGAGAGAATTGTACAGGAATTGGAAAATTTTTTCTGTAGAGGGCCAGATAGAAAATATTTGAGGTTTCTCAGACCATATGGTCTCTGCCTCAGTTATTCAACTCTGTTGTTGTAGCCCAAAAGCAGCTACAGAATATATGTAAATGAATAAATAGCAATGTGTTCTAGTAAGATTTTATTTATAGACACTGACATTTGACTTTTACATAATTTTTACATGTTATGTAATATTCTTCTTTTTTTCTGATTCCTACCATATAAAAATATAAAAATCCTTAGTTCCCCAGATAGTGGGGTAGATTTGGCCCACAGGTCACAGTTTACCCCCCTCTGAAATAATATAAGGAGTCCCTCTCCCCAGCACCCAGGTTCAACAAAAAATCAACTCATGGCCAATCTTGTTTCATCTATTCTCCTATCTCTTTTTCGCCTCTTTGGGTTCATTGAGGAAAACCCTAATCGACAAATTATTTCATCTATATTCATATTTCAGTATTTATCTCTGAAAGAGGACTCTAAGTTTTAAACATGAAACTACAATATCATTATCCCATCTAAAAATATTAACAACTCCTTAATATCATTAAATATCCAATTAGTATTCAGTTTTCCTGATTATCTTATGAATGTTTACTATTACATGTTTTGGGGGTTTCTTTTCCCCCTTTCAGTTTGTTTGAATCAGGATCTAAGTAAGATCTCTATATTGCAATTGCTTAGTAGGTTTCCTAAGTCTCCTTCAATCTTTGAGTTCCTTTCCCATTTCTCTCTTCCTCTCTCTTTTTTCCTGTACACATTATTTGTTGACGAAATGGAGCAGTTTGTTCTGCAGGGTTTGCTATAGCCCAGGTTTTGCCGATTGCATCTCTGTAATGTTATGGGACCTGTTGCTTGGTCCTCTGGATTTTCTACAGTACAACAGTGTTTGTTGTGAATTGCAAATTCGAGCTAAATGCTTGATGGGATTCAGGCTTAGTTTTTTTGTATTTGTATTTGTTTTGTTTTTCAGTAAGATTACTTCCCAGATGGCATTGTGTTCTCCCATCAGGAGGCTCTTTTTATTTTTTTTCCTATTTTTTTTATTTCAGCATATTATGGGGGTACAAATGTTAAGGTTATGTATATTGCCCTTCCCCCCCTCGAGTCAGAGCTTCAAGCCTGACCATCCCCCAAACGTTGCACATCTCACTCACTGTGTTTGTATATACCCATCCCCTGCTCCCCCCTCCCACCTGCCCGACACCCCAAAATTGTTACTCCTATATGTCCACTGAGGTGTCGATCTGTTAATACCAATTTGCTGGTGAGTACATGTGGTGCTTGTTTTACCATTCTTGAGATACTTCACTTAGTAGAATGGGTTCCAGCTCTATCCAGGAATATACAAGAGGTGCTATATCACCATTGTTTCTTAAAGCTGAATAGTACTCCATGGTGTACATATACCACATTTTATTAATCCACTCGTGTATTGATGGGCACTTGGGTTGTTCCCACAACTTTGCAATTGTGAATTGTGCTGCTATAAACATTCGAGTGCAGGTGTCTTTTTCATAAAGTGACTTTTGATCTTTTGGGGAGATGCCCAGTAGTGGAATTGCTGGATCAAATGGTAGATCTACTTGTACCGCTTTGAGGTATTTCCATCAGGAGGCTCTTAATGCATAGCAGTTGCTTCTCGTTCTGTGATGCTAGCAGCCATGGATGTTTATTGCCTGGCTTCATTGCTTGTTAAAAATATTAATAGACTGTTTTTTTAGAGCAGTTTTAGATTTACAAAAAATTAAGCAGATAGTACAGAGAGTTCCTATACACCCCCTTCCACATTCAGTTTTCTCTGTGATTACTCCACTTGCATGTGTGGGGTATATTTGTTTTAGCGCATGAACCAATATTGATACATTCTTATTAACTAAAGTCTATAGTTAACATTAGGGGCCACTCTTTGTTTTGTACAGTTCCATGTGTTTTGACAAAGGCATAATGATAGGTATTCGCCATGACAGTATTACAGGGAATCACTTCACTGCCCTACAAATCGCCGTGCTCCACCTGTTCATCCATCCCCATCCTGGCACCCCGTTGAAATCATATAGTATGCAGCTTTTTCAGATTGACTTTTTTCATTTAGCAATAGGTATTTAAGATTCCTCCATGTCCTTTTGTGGCTTGATGGCCCAGTTCTTTTTAGCACTGAGAAATATTTCATTGTATGGATGTACCACAGTTTGTTTATCCATTCACTGAGTAAAGAACATCTTGGTCGGTTCTGTTTTTGGCAACTGTGAATAAAAACATTTATATGCAGATTTTTGTGTGGACATGTTTTCGAATCAATTGGGTAAATATTAAGGAGCATGATTGTTGGATTGTTTGGTAAGAATATGTTTAGCTTTTTAAAAACTACCAAACTATTTTCCAAAGTGGCTGTACCATTTTGCATTCCTACCAGCAATGAATGAGAATTCTTGCTGTACGATATCCTTGCCAACATTTGGTATTGTCAGTTTTTTGGATTTTGGCCATTCTAATAGATTATAATGGCATTTCGTTGTTGTTTCAATTTGCATTTCCCTCATGACATAAGATATCAGTGGAACATCTTTTCATACGCTTATTTGCCATCTGTATATCTTCTTTGGTGAGGATTCTGTTCAGATGCCCATTTTTTAATTGTGTATTTTTTAAATTGTTGAGTTTTAAGAGTGCTTTGCATATTTTAGATACAATCAGATATGTGCTCTGCAATATTTTCTCCCAGTCTTTTGCAGAACAGAAGTTTTTAATTTTAATGAAGTCCAACTTATCAAAATTTTTTCTTTCATGGATCTTGCATTGGTGTTGCATCACCCAACCCAAGATCACCTATATTTTCTCCTATGTTATCTTCAGGAATTTTAAAATTTCGCATTTTACATTTATGCCTGTGATCCATTTTGAGTTAGTTTTTGTGAAAGATGTAAGGTCTGTATCTAAATTTGTTCTTTTGCAAGTGGATGTCAAGTTATTCCAGCATCATTTGTTAAAAAGACTTTCCTTTCTCCATTGAATTGACTTTGTTCTCTTGTCAAAGATCAATTGACTATATATGTATGGATCTATTTCTGGGCTGTCTGTTCTGTTCCACTGATCTATTTGTCTATTCTCTCATCAATACCACACTGTCTCAATTACTATAGCTTTATAGCAAATCTTGAAGTCAGATAGCGTCAGTCTTCTAGCTTTGTTCTTTGGTACTTTGTTGGCTATTTTGGGTCTTTTGCCTTTCCATAAAATCTTCAATATATCAGCTTTTTGATATCCACAAAATAACTTGCTGGAATTTCAACTGGAATTGCTCTGACTCTAAGTTGCAAAGAGTTTACATCTTAATACTATTGAGTCTTCTTATCCATGAACGTGTAATATCTTTCCATTTATTTAGATCACTGATTTCTTTAATCAGAGTTTTATTGTTTTCCTCATATAGATTATATATACATACTTTGTTAGATTTATATCTAAGCATTTCATTTTTGGTGGGTGCTAATGTAAATGGTACTATATTTTAAATTTCAAATTCCAATTGCTCATTGCTGTTATAACGAGCAATCGCTCATTCATTTTTTAAGGGTTTACAGAGTGGTGATATTCTATCATTCTTTATCCATTTATTAGCTGATATAGTTCTCTAAAAACACTCCTCTCATCAACTCTTCAATTATCCAGAGATATGGATCATTTAGGAAAGAAAGGAAATATGCTTGATTTCCCCCCTAGATTTACCAACTTTTTGAAAGTATTGAATTGGTTCCTTAACATCTTTGAAGTTGACCAATAAGTTTGTTATTTCTTTTTAGTATCATTATGAAAAATACTAGATGTGTTTCTACCTATTGCAGTTAATATCCCCATTGGTGCTCAAACTGTCTTTTTGGCATGTGGGCCTTTTTAATTGGCATCAGATGTGATTTTGATAATTTCTTTATTTCCTTATGTTACAAGATAGTCCAAGCTCATCTAATGCATGTTCTTCCCCAGACCTGATATCAGCCATTTCTCCAAGGATCCCAGGTAGGAAATCCTTTTGGTAGGAAATTGTGCTTAGAAACCACTGAGGCATATACATTCCTGTCCTTTCAGTGGTCACGGGTAGAAATTAAAATCCATTTCATTTATTTAAGACAAAATATATTATGAGTTAATACTGATACATTCAATTTAGAGGTATGACGTAGTCTCATTGGTTTTGTAACAGTTTTTTCTTTCTTCCATGCTAGAATTACTTTACCCCACAATACACATAGAAACCAGTGTTACCCCCAACAATATGTTTACTAAAAACAATTTAGGTTTAAAACATTTTTTTCCTAGTCCTTGTCCTTAGAGTCAATCCTTCAAGAAATGGATGATGAATAATTATATTTTAAAGTGACCTGTTATGGATCATGTCTGTGTGGTTATGCTACCTAGAAAATATGGAGTTAAATTTATTCGTTTCAATTTGGTTTTGATTTTAGGAACTGCTTTTTTTTTTTTTTTTTTTTTTAAGTTTAGACTTTTTAAAATAGTTACACTCATTTGTCTTTTTCATATTTTTGCCAGTTTATCTTTGGAATGAATTCCTAGAAGAGGGATCGCTGCTTCAAAGGGCAAATGTGTATGTAATTTTGCTAGATACTGCCAGATTCCCCTCTGCAGGGCTGTACCATTTCCCATTTTACCAGCAACAGTGCCTGATGCTCTGCTCTGAAGGTGTCTCCCTTATGTTTGTAGAGTGTGTTAGGGCTCATTAAGTGCTTTCTTAAAACACATCTCATTTTATCCTGGCAACCGTCCTAGGAATTAGGTAATGTGGATGGGGAAACTCAAAGTCAAAAGAGCTAAAGTGCCCGGCACATAACAGGAAACACGCTGACCATAGCCTCAGTTCCATGTGCGGCCACCAAGGACAAGCATCCTGCCTCTCCTTCCTCTAGCATGGCTCTCTGCTTTCCCACCTTGTTTCTGTTTTTCTAGCTGGATTGGCCTTCCCTCTCCCACAGAGTCTGGGAGTGGAGGAAGGTCCCTTGCTATTTGATTTTCTCATTCATTTATTTGCCACATGGCACTGGGTGGGAGGAGATGACCGTGAGGATGCTGTTCCGCAGTGCTGGGTGGGCTGGTCCGAGCTTTGGTCTGGAGGGAGAGACCCTCGGCGTGCAGATATTGGCCTAGAATCTGCCTGTCAAGGTTGAGGGTGCGTTGGAGGTGCTGGGAGAACAACGTCGGGGGGAGACTTAAAGAGGAAGAGAGATCAGAAGAATTTTCCTGGAGGAAGTGATAGCTAAGCCGAGACCTAAGGAATGGGTAAGATTTAGATGCACCAAAGACAGGGAAAAGAGGTTCCTGGACAGAAACAGGCTTAAAAATCAGGAGGCAGAGAGGGAGCACGGGGTACTGAAGAAAACAAAAGAACTTCCGAAGGACTAGAGATTGTAGTCTGCACAACTGTGGTCAACTGCATTGCACGGGGTTCCTTAGAAGGACAGCATCAGTTTCTGGGGCTCCTGCTTTTGGAAATCCAAACTTGTGACCCGATGGTAAATACCTTAGGCCCTGCCACTTTCTGCGTATGGCATGACATGCCAGAGTACTTCTGACATAAGGCAGAAATAGTCTTTTCTTTACATTTTTTCTCCTCCCAGCCTGGTGTGAGCTACTACGGACCACAGCCATTTGCCAGTGACCGGCTCCCTGGGCCATCCTGACTGCTAGCCTACCAGGTAAAGGCAACGGGAAAATATGCAGATTCAACAGCGACTTGATTATAGGCAACTAAACCTAGGGCCTTATCTGGGAAGAGAAAGGGAGGGAGAAGTGCTTTTCAAGAGTGCTCAAGAGTCTGGATTTGCATTTGTTTACTAGAACAAAAAGTTGGCTGATGAGTTAATGGACTGATAATCGCACTGCACTTCAATCAGTGCATGCTCAGGGGGCTGACACATAAAAATAAAGATCTTTGCCCTAAGATCAAATATACCCTGGACCTGCCTGGTAGGGGTTAATAAAATTAATAGGCAAGATGAATGAGTAGGGAGACTGGAATGAGCATCTTGGATTCTGTAAAAGTGAGGGATGAAAAAATGAGATTTCTAGGCCCATGGTCCATCCTAATCGCGCCAGGCCCCAAGCCTGCTCCCACGTCGCCTGATTGCTCCGACCCGCCCAGGGAGGGGTGTGCATAGCTGGGCACACGCAAACAGGCTTGACCCAAACTTTGAGATATTGACTCTCTAAAAATTGGAAGCGTGTGCTGTTTGGTGGTCTGCTCTAATGAAGCCTTTTCCTGAGGTTCCTCGCTGTAGAACTGTGACCCCGTGATCTAGCTGTTGCAGGCGTAGGTGGGCTGCATAGAACAGCCAGTGAGTTGGGATCTGACACTCGGGAGGTTGATTTGAAGTTCCATGACTCATAACCATCCACATTCCAGAATCATTTTCCAGAAACCCCGAGGTTCATTCTGTTCTGTCCCTCAGCTTGTTCATGCCCAAGGACATTATGATCATCTAGACAGTGATGGATTCCGAGTTGGAATCTGCAGCCCGCGGCTCTCCTCTTCAGACCTCCAAAAGGCAGCACCACGTGAATATTTCGCTGCACCTGCCCCTCAGGCCTGGTGCGTCCCTGGTGAGCGACACCACATGCACCAAGTCATGCAAGTCCTGCATTTCTGGTCCTCACCCAAACCGTCTCTCCCCCATCCCAGGAAATCTCTTTGCTTCCAGCACCTGTTGCTTTCACCTCCTCTGCAATTCTTGCATCCCGTCCCTCAATAACAGCTGCCTGTCCACTCACTTCCCTGGTCTCAGACCCCAGCCTCCCATGCCTGTGCCAGCCCACTAGCTTGTCCTCTCGTCTCACCCTGCATTTGCCTCTCCGGCCTGTTTTCCCCTTCGCCACCTGCACGTTTGTTCTACACGCAGATCTGACTTGGATGGGTCCCAGTCCCCTTTGGGTTAAGGACTTCGTTCTTGAAGGAGGCTCCCAAGGTTCCACCACATTGGGACCCATCTGCACCTCTCCTGGGTCCTCGTGCTCAGGCTGCACTTGTCCCTTTTGCACAGCGTGTCACAGGGCTGTTTTCCCACCCACCAGGGCTTGGCACCTGCCGCTCCCTGTGGTGCTCCTGACCTCGCTCATCCTTCCCGTGTCAGCTCAGGCACCTCCCTGTCTCGGACACACCTTCCCTGACCCTCAGCCGAGGCCAGGGTCTGGCCACCTGCTCTCAGAGCGCTGCCCCCTCTGTGCTAACACTCAGGCCAGCTGGGGATTATACACTCACTGGTGTCGCCACTCAATCCCCTGGTGTCTCCCCGAAAGCCTGGTCTTCATACGACCAAGGACTGTTCTTGGACTCTCAGCAACATCCCTGGTGCCTGGCACAACACGCATGCACAGTGTGTACTTGCTGAGTGAATGAACTGACAGACTCGAGCACGGAAAGGACCATTGATGTCTCAGCCAGCTCGGCAGAATAATCTAAAATAGGGAGCTCTGGGGGTGAAAGGGAGTATTTATTTGATGTCACAAAGAATTCTATTAGAAAAGAACACCCTGAATTTTCTAAGGCACGGGGAGGCAGGGTCTGGAGTGCATAGAATGTCAGTTTAATGATTAGCTTGGTGTTTCTTTCCCTGTAGGATCTTGACAAATGTAATGAGACTGTAGATATAATTAGCCCTGGTGTTTAGGCCTTACCTTTGCTGCTCATCAGTTTTCATGGGAGTAAATCTTGCATCCTAAAGCCGCCATCAAAGTCACTCACGGCATCACTCACGGCAATAATGATGTAGCATATTTACTATTGAGCCTTTTGGTGCATGCGCTGGGAATGCCTCTTCTGTTTAGTGTTACTAGAATGCCGTGATAATTATTGGGCTGGTTATTTGTTAAAACAACAATTTAGACACAAATTTCAGGAGAGAATTAGGTGCCATCTAATGATAGCCGACCCCAAGCAGAGAAGATGAGTACATGGAGATTTGCTCCCAGCCATTCAGAACTAATCCTGAACGCATAATAAACTAGGCCTTGCTGAAGGCCTACAGAGGATAAGCACTTCCTCTGAGTCATTAGGGCCTCTGCATCCGGTAGCACCTCAGGGCAGGAGAAACTGGTTAATTTCCACATACTCCGATCACCTCGGGGGAGGCTCAGTCAGAGTTTAGAAATGTCTCCAAGAAATTGAACCCTGGTCTCCTGGATTCACTAAGAGTCAAGATCACAGTGAGAGGAGAAGGCACCTCTGTGTGTGTACGTGTGTGTCTGTGTGTGTACGTGCGTGGTATGCATTTATGTGGGTCAACCAACGAAGAATTTGCAGGTATATTTTAAGCCTTCAATCTGAGCACATAACTTCTGGTGACAGTCATAGGAATTGAACACCTAGACAAAGAGAGAAAAATGCAAACCAGTCCCCAGCACAGAGCATAAATTAGCTACGTAAAAGATAATGGAACCAAGGATTCGCTAGGTGCGTCTAAGAGGAGGAAAACATCTTGAAACATTAATAAGCATTGCCTATTAAAAACTGGAGGGGACCGGGGAATGGAACTTGCCACACATAGACCCATAATCACCTTCTCAGCCTTCTTAATTCTGACGGATGTGGCGTTATTCTCCAAACAGTGCACGTAACCACAGAAATATGCTGTTTGTGAGCATTATGCCAAGAACATCTTATATACAAATGGACACTGTTTTACATTTTTTTCCTGGAATCAGAGACACAAACTGACACAGCTAAATAAGGAAAGACAGTGCGTTAATGTAGCTTAGCTCCAATTCACTAACAGCTTCATCTTTTTAACATTTTTTTAAAAAAGAAAATCTCCCCTCTCATTTTCATTCATCAGGCTGTGCCTATACCATAAAGACAAGTTTTAATTCATTTGGACCCAATTTTGACCATATTGACTCATTTAGGAGGTCAAAGGAGTAGAGAATCCTAGATTGGTTTCTTTCCCCTATAAATTCCCCAGGTTGCCTGTTACGGGGATTTATAGACACAAGTCATGCCTGCTTTCTTGAATACTACATGCCTACGCCTTTTACCCTAATCTCAGAGAGGGAGTTTCTTTCAAATAAATCTAGGAGAACAGCTTTCAAACTAAGGTGATGAGTAGAATCACCTGGGGAGCTTTGTAAACACTCAGATTCCTGGATTCCTTCTCGTATCTGCTGAATCCGAGACTCCGGTGTGTGGCCAGGAGAATGCGTCCTCCAGGGATGCTGATGCTACCAGTCTGGGCCAGCAGCTGGAAAAAGCCTCGAGCTGCTCTCCCAAGACAGTGGCCTGGCGGCCACTAATCGCAGGTTCCTATGCTAGCATGTTAGAGGAAGGAAAACCGGCCTTTGTGGAAGCAACTCAATATTACCTCCGAGTCTAATTCAAACTCTTGTAAGTCATTAGAGCATTTCAAGTCCTTTACTTGGGGATCATTCTAGCGCGGTGTGTAACTGGGCATTTAAGGCCTCGGTTTTCCTTGAGTGGCTCTGGATTGCTGCTTCCCTGCAGGGATGTCCTCCTCCAGGCACGCTTTCCCGAATCCAGAGGCTCCTTCAAGGCCCAGCCAAAGATCACCTCTGCCATGAAAACAGCAATGACTGCATTAGCTTCTTCTCCTTCCGAGGCTCCCTTGGGCTAGTGGGAGGCGTGTAATTTAACACTTAATTGTTTTCTAATTGCTTGCGATCTGTTCTGTTCCCTCGCCCTATTATAAGCAGCTCAAGGGTGGAGACCGCGGTTCCCTCCCCATGTCTCTAACCAGCCTGGTTGCCTGCCTGGCTCTCCACCCGGCGGCCCCAGAGGCCCAGGCTGGCATGAAATTGGCTCTCCTTGCATATTTATTGAATTAATGAATTTGTTGACGGAATGATTATTGGAACGTGTCATCGGAAATCACGGCCTGAAAACAAATGACTTCCTAATATGCTCCATTCCTGGTCCATTTAATGCCTGACGTCGCATAGATAGGAATCGGGAGCCTCCTCTGCGCCGGCACTGTCCCAGGTGCTGGGGACCCAGCAAGGAAATGTCCTTTATAGATGCGCTAAGTGTGAGCTTGTAAAGGAGGGTAAGGTAGACGCTTTTGAAAATGAAATTGCTCTTCCAGATCCTGGAGACTGAAAAACAGGACAGAGATCATTTCAATAATAATCATAGCTCAGAAAATGGAGGATGACAATTCAGTGCCTGTAATGGGGTTTTGCAATATTGCAGTTCAAAGTAGCCCCATATGCTAACAGAACCACAAGGAGGACCAGTTTTCTTCCCTTCTGGAGTCTTCCTCACCACATTTTCAGAGCAATAGAGGCCTCTACAGACTAGGCGTTGCAAGCTTATTCTAATTTTGGGTATATTTTATGCTAAAGGCTTAGCTCTTTGGCAGCATGAGATGGTCAGGCAAGTCTTGTCTGTTGGCTCTTGGTGTCCTTTGATGTCTACTCCTTTCGTGACGCAATCCTAGAGTCAAGGGGTCAAGACCTCACACTAGGCAAGTCGATCTGGAACCACCCAATCACCCAATCACCCTTGGCGATTTGGTCTAAAGGAACCATAGCGTTAATTTTGCGGAAAAGACTCCCCTTTTTCTATCTGGTTTTTAAAACGTGGTGAGCCTGTCCCTTCGGCTCTACATTTCACCACCAGTGTTATCTGCCTGTGCCCAGGCGAAAGTCAGCAGGACGCATTTCAGCTTCACCCAGCGCCACCCTCTCTGCTCCGCGCACAGCCTCAGCCCTGCCTGGCGGTAATTACCTGGCGAGCCAATTGCAGGGAGAAGCGGCCCAGAGAGATTTCTGCTGCCAAGTAATTAGGGCCGGAGAAGTTCCACAGACCATTAGTGTCACTTTGGGGAACAGGATTTTACAAACATTGTGGCAGGCACTTGATCTGAAGTCCCGTGTCTTTCTAAGCAGGAATGAACATCACAAAAAGAGAGGAAGGGGGTGAGACACGAAGGAGAAGACAGAGGGAGAGAAATGAGTGCAGGCAGGGATAAGGAGGACAGGTAGAAGCAGAGAGAGCCTCAGGTTTGGCTGGTTTTCTGTTTACTAAAGAAGACAAACAGCGTATTCATTTAGCTGTCTCCGAACAGAGGGGCAACTGTCACACTGGAAGGCAAGTTTTGCTAGGCAAATTGCTATCCAAATGACACCTCCCATTTGTCTCTCCTTGCTCCTCTGTCCTGGGAGCCATTTACTCTGCTGCTGTCCCCAGGGCCCCTGGCTCATGGCTCTGAGTCACGGAGCTCCCTGGTGCTTCATCTAACTCTTTTCTTCGGGGTCCATGTCATTCTTCCCAGCAAAGGATGTCTTGGTGAAGTTTCCATGATTATTTTGAGGCATCCATAAAACGAATGTAGTGTCAACGTGCAGTCTTCCTATGACATAGGGATGAGATGGGGCTGAGAGATGCAGGGAAATGACTTATTTTCCACTCACATGTTCAAAATACGTTTGAATATATTGATTTTCTGGTTTCCTTGAATAGAGGTGCGTGGTACCCAGGTGAAAGTCAGACCTGTGTCTGGGTAAAGTCCGGCATGGATTTCTGACCACATGTACCCCTGAGATTTCCTGATTTGATGTCATTAAATATTTTTAGTAAGAGAGATTATTATATGACAAGCTACATAAGACTTTATTGTGATATGTTTTTTAATACCTGACAATAAAACAAATCAGAAAAATAAAATGATGACGGTCTGTGCTGAGACTTTTGTTTTAGACACTGGGTCGTTCTAAGAGACTTCAGAAGTCTTGTGCTATGTACCCTCAAATGATTGGCTGGCTACCATCTGTCTATCAATGTATCTCTTTTATCTATATGTATCTATCTTTCTATTTATCATCATCTGTCATCGATCTATATCTAATCAATTATCTATCATGTATCTATCCACCTACTTCCGGAGCATATGCTTGCTCATAGCAGGCTGTCTACCGGGGTCTGCTGAGCATAGTCGCATCTCAGGGGCCAGCACTGGCTTGCTCCTCCAGGCGGCAGCTTTGCCCCTTGGCCTTTACACCTGAAAACTCTGAGGGCTGAGGCCGGCCAGCCAGCACTTCAGCAAGGGATTATGCTCGAATTGCCTTTGCTGGATTTGGTCAGTATGACTTGTCTCGGGAAGGATCTGTTAGTTCCCCAGCTTGCAAACAATTCGACTTCCGAAGTTCCTGCTGGCAGGCGGCTCTCCAGCTCGGTGCTGGCACCTGAGTGTGCCTGGGAGATGCCACCTGATGTCCCAAGCCCAGACCTCCCCTCACCTGCTCTGCAGAAGGGCCGCTCCTCCTTGGTGCTCCCCTGGGCACTTTGTCCTTGTTTCTCCAGTTGTAGCTGCCTTGAAACCGCTTGCTGACATTCCCGTCTCCCCGCTAGACCATGGGCTCCCCCAGGATGGGGGCTGTGTCTGATTCATCCTTGCTTTTGAAACGGGTGCAACCCTTGGGTCCAGAGAGCATGGCTTTTGTTTAGTGTTTGCTGTGTGAAATCATGAAGACGCAGATGGAAAGAGACGGGGACAGGGGCAGGGGCCTCCCCTCTGGCAGTCATCACGTCTGGTTCCACGTTCCTGTCCCTGTCTCTGAACAGTCCCCACGGAGCACACAGGGCCTCTGTTCCTAACTTTCATGCCTCTTTCCTGTTCCTTCTTAGTCCCAGGGAAAAGGTGACAGGGCCAGGCGAGAGGGCACTGGTCCCCTACCGGACCTGTTAGGGCAGACTAGTTAACGCTGTGGTCACAGGTTACTCACCAAATCGCAGCGTCTAATAGGGCAAAGGTTTCTTTTTTTTTTTTTAATTTGTTTATTTTCAGATTGCTGTCTCCAAACGTTTATCACCAGTTGGCTGGTTGCCTGCTCCATTCCATCCTCCCTCTGGGATTCAGGTGTTGGAGAGGTTTCCGTCTGAGATGTTATTGATCGGTGGGACAGAGGTGAAAATACCGCAGTGAATCCCTCACGGGCTCTTGAAATCCCCTCGCAGAAGGGATACTGTCACTGTTCACATTTCATTGTGCAAAGCAAGCCAGACAGTCACACGTGATTTCAAGGGAGCTAGGAAATGCATTTCTGCCATGTGGCTAGGAGAAGAAATGGAACTATTTGGTGGACGGTGCCAATAACTACCATGACTCAAAAAAGGAGATTTATCTATCTAGAGCTATCAAGGGTGATCCATCTATCTATTGATAGAATGAGATTTCCTGCCACACTTTCTATTTTGCTGCATTCCACCTTTCCTCTAGGTTTGCAAGATCCCTTTAATACCTCCTGCTACAAAAGGAACCCCAAAATTAAGGCAACACCTGGGTTCTGCATATACTCTGACTAAATCCTCAGACAGACCCTGACAGCCATCTTCTATGTGGGGGACTATTCCTGGCCTGACTCTATCAATTATATTTCTCAACTCCTCGGGCAAGGTTTCTGTGCACACTGAGACAGAGACAGGAAGCTCCGATGGCCTCCTGGGCAGGCTGGTGGCTGGGCAGGGCCCGGTCAGTGCAGGAGCCTCGGCCAGGCCAGCTGGGCTCTAAGACTCAGGCCTGCTCCTCTGGCCCATTGGTGGGTCACAGCCCCAGCCCTCTCCCATCCTCTCCCCTGTTTGTCTCTGTCTCAGTGGGTCTTCTGGATCCTAAATCTCACCACTCGTGCTCTTTAGGCTTGCTTCTCCATACCCTGGCCTGGTTACCTGCCCCATTCCCAGGACAGCTCCCAGGGTGTGGCTTGGGGACTTTGGCCCTCCCCCCATAATCTCCATCATCTCTATTCTCTCCTGCTACACACACTTCTGCTAATAAAGTACTGGCTACGCAGACTATTAACTAACTGGGCCTGTTAGATAGGTTGTCAAGACTCTCATTCCAACCAGGTTGTCACTTTTGGGCCCCCTCCTATAAGTAAATTGTGGGTCATACCTCATCTGGGACTCCATTACTTGATGCTTTCGTTTGATGGTTGTGACAAAGACCTGTGACGTGACCCATAGCCACCCAGCAGGGCTAGATCTCAATGGCCCAGGTCCCTGACAACTGTGAAGTGTCTGAGGAGCCTCTTGTGCTGTCAGAGAGTCCAGAGAAGTGAAAAAGATAAGCTCACTCCTCCCTGGTCCGTAATGGGTTGAAGGCAAAGAGAGTATTTCTTAAAGCAGAGGTTCGCAAAGTGTGGTTCCTGGCTCGGCAGCACTGGTACCACCTGAGAACCTGCTGAAAGTGCAGATTCTTGGGCCCACCCAGATCTACTGAAAAAATTCTAGAGAGAAGGGGCAGCCACCTGTGCTTTCACAAGCCCTGCATGCTGAGGTCTGGGAACCGTGGCTCCCACCGGGGCTGGTCTGCTGGCCTCCTGCCCGGGAGCTCAGGGCGCGTCTGCCACCACTCATACCCTGCGGACAACCGCAGCCCTCCTAGACCAGAACCTTCAAGACCCTCCCAGGAGTTTCACTTTCATAAATGCCCTCAGGGACTTCATTGTCATCAAATTTACAGAAAACACTGGTAAAAAGGCCTGGGAGATCCCGGCCTGGGAGGGTGGGAGTTGGGGTTTGGGAGGCTTGGGAAGGTCAGAGAGTTGCTCTGACTGCAGGATATCAAGAAAAGAAAGTCCAGAAAGTGTTGGGCAGCTGGGTAGAATTAATGTGGTTCATTTCTGGTTACGCAGCCGGGGGATTTCTGGGCCCCTTAACTCCCTGCGTTCCCATTTAACCCGGTTAGGATGTGGAAGCTCCTACACTCTCTGGCTGGACATCCGCACCTCCTTGGCTTTCCCCTCCTTCCTCCTGAGAGCTGCGTGGTGCTTCCTCCACGTGCCGGGAGGGGCCCGAGGCCTCTGTGCCGTCCTCTCATCCTGCCCCTGAGCTGCCCCCCCACCCCCTCCCGTGGGCCCGCTGTTCCGTGCACGGCCTTCCTCCTGCTCCGGCCACAGGGTGGGGGCACTGCTCTCCCCAGGTGCAGAGCAGGCCTGCCCCCCTCGGCAGAGCAGAGACCGGGCTGGGAGTTTAAACAAGGTTCGGGGATCAAAGGAAGGAAGCTGGACTTTGAGGATGCAGTTTACAGACCCAGACCCACCCTGGCACCTCTTTCCAGGCAGGCTTCCTGCTTCCTCCCACGCTTGCCTCCAAATGCCCTCGTAAATCCCTTGGAATCAGGGACGACGTGGGCTCTGGCTCCTGGGAGGGAAATTCTTTTACCAAGGCCTCTCTCTCTTCCCGGGCAGGCTGCCTCCCAGCACGACCCCCGCGCGAGCGTCAGTCCCTTTCAAGGGAAGGTCCACCTTGGTCAGCCCAGGTCAGCCCAGGCCTTCTGGGGAGCAGACCCAGGACCCGCAGAGGCCGTGCTGAGAGGAGAGCACGCGCAGAAGAAAGGGGCACAGGAGCGGAGCAAGGCAGAGGGGCGGCTCTGACTCTGTGGTGGGTAGGGGGAGGGAAGCGGGGGAAGACCCTCCAACTACCAGGCACTCATGAGAGAATCTCCAGCCGGCTCCCGGGACACCCCAGTCAGAGGGTGCCTGCTGACACAGTCCCCTGAGGAGCAGCAAGGCCCGCTCTGCTGTCCCCTGTCTCAGTCACCGGCTGCCAGCGTCCTGGGGCAGTGAGGCTCCAGCATGAGGGCCGGGGGGCCAAGGCCGCTGGGGCGGTGGGTCAGCCACGCTCCCTGCAGCAGGCCCTCGTGACGGGGAGCCGGTGCCCACCACAGCCCACCCCGGTGCTGGACCGACCGACTTCTGCGAGCAGGTTTGGGGAATATGGTTCCTGCAGGGCTTTCTTCCTGCGGGGAGACGCAGGCAGGGGTTAGTGGGACGAGCCGCCACCTCGTCGCTGCCGTTGGTCTTGCGGCACCACAACTAGCACCCCTTGCCTTTTTCCTTCACTCCGTGTTTCTCACTCATTTCTTTCTCTGCCATCACCTGACAGGTCCTGGTGGCCTTCCTGGTGGTGCGACCCATCCATACTCTCCTCCCTGAGGGGCTGAGCTCTTGGTGACTGTCCCTTCTCAGGGCAGGGGTGTTGCATGCGTCCGTTCACAGTGCAGTGGAGCAAGGGAGCACCGAGAGACAACAAGGGGATCATCTGGGTGCCGCACATGCACCTGCCTGTCCCTGTTGAATGAAGGCAGCCCCATCTCTGCCTGCTGATAGGGCCAAAGACCCTTGCCAAGGTGGGGACCCTCTTCTTGCCTGTGGGTCAATGGACATAAGGTGTCCACAGTGCCCTGCTGGCAGCTGTAATGTATACTCCAGTGGGACCCTTATGAGGCCTCCTGGCATCCCCTTTGGGGAACAGGGTCTCTGATCTTGCAGAGCCCAGACTTGCAGGGTCAGGAAGCACCAAGTCCCCAAGTAGGTCACTGGGAGTAACAGTAAGCAGGTTTTCTATTTGCCATCACAAATTACCGCAAACTTAGTGGCTGAAAACAACACAAATTCACTATCGTAGAATTTTAAACGTTAGCAGTCCAACTTGGGCCTTCCTGGGCTGCGATCGCCATGCTGGCAGGGCCACATTCCTTCTTAGAGGCTCTGAAGGGGAATCTGGTTCTCTTGCCTTTTCCAACTTCTGGAGGCCACCCACATGCCCTGGCTCGCGGCCCTGCCTCCCTCTGCAAAGCCAGCAGTGTGGCATGGCTCAGACCGTCCTCTCATAGTCACATTGGCCTGACCGTAGCCGGAAATGGGTGTCCAGGTTTAAGGACCCAGGTGATTAGCGTGGGCCCCCTGGATAATCCAGGATCATCTCCCCATCCCAAGGTCCCTCACTTAATCACACACGCCAAGTCCTTTCTCCTGTTTTAGGAACCATGTGCACAGGGGCTGGGACCTGGACACCTTAGAGAGCCCCGCACTCTGCCTGCCACGTGGGGCAGGTGAGAGGCCTCTGCAACACCTCGCCACGTGAGGGAAGTGCCAGCTCGTACTGCGGAAGGGTTGGCCACCTCTGCAAGCTCTGAGCATTCGGGGGTCGGCAGAGCCAAAATCCTGGGGGACATCACCCCGATGTCTCCACCTCAAGCTTCAAGGTGGTCCTGACCTCGCTGTAACAGACCCGCCTTGGCTGAGCGTGCAAATGTCTCTGGAGCTCCGTGACCTTGTAGGAAGTCCTGCATCGGCTCCGTGACCTCGTAGGAAGTCCTGCATTGGCTCCTCAACTGAAAAATGCCCTCTTTCCATGCAGGAGATAAGGGGGTCTTTTTGCAAGCCACCAAAGAGCTGGCGTGGCTGTCACACGCAGCCTTCACTTGCCCACTGTCCTCTGCAGGGGGTCAGAGCAAACGAGTCCCCAGCAGCCAGTCCCCAGTCCTCCCAGGCATTATCCCTCCACACACTTCCGCGCCCAGCACAGCAAAGGCGTCCCCCTTTGCTCAGGACATTTTCACAGGTCACAGCCTATGAAATCTTCAGCACTTGGGCTGTCACTTTGAGTCAGGGGCTGTCCAAGCCCTCGAGGGGCCTGGCTTGCCAGCCTGGCGGCAAACGAGCCTGTCTGCAAGGCCATCTCACAGCATCTGTTCTCATGCACGGAGTGGGGGGACAATGGCAAGCACACCCTCCTGGATTTGAACCTCTGCCTCAGCTGTGTGACCCTGGGCGGATCACTCCCTTCTCTGAACCTCAGGTTCATTCACTGTAACCTGGGGGCAATAAATCCCCACTTGGTAGGGCGTCTGTGAGGGCAGAATTCACTAATAAATAGGATGCACTCGCACTGCAGAACTCAGCCTGGCACAGAGTGGGTGCTTCACAAAGGGTGCTGGGGGACAGTCCCAGGCCCCGCACATGCACATCTGCTACCCGGAAGGCCCACAGCGCGCAAGTAGGCGCTGCATCCCCCTGCCCCTGAAACCCCACACTCCCACATGCCCCCAACCCTCCACACCTGCACCCCTGCACCCCCGCAGCCCCCTGAACTCCTGCACCCCCACACCCTGCACCCCCCACACCCTGCACCCCCCACACCCCCGCCCCCAGCAGCAGATGGTTCTGCTGCTTCTCCCCTTTTCAGGTGCCGGTGATCCTTGGCAGCCCCCTTGGCAGCCCAGCACAGCTCCAAGTCCCCCCTTTCATCTGCCGCCCCGCCCCCACCTCCCCTGGCTCCTGACAGTGGGTGTCCCTGTCCCAGTGGCTCACAGAAGGCCCCTTTGTCTCCGGCCCACACCTGACTGCGGCACAGCGAGGTGGTGGCGGGGCTGCTGGCGGGTGGCCAGGTACTTTCAGCACTAACAGCATTAGTCATGCCTCTTCCAGAAGCTGGCTCGGAAACCGCAAGGGGCTGGGTGGCCCCGAGCGGCCCTGGGCGGGTGTTTTTCTTTTCTTTTCCATGGGGATTTTTAAACCTAAGCTGCTTTTTGCTGCCAGAGACCCTCTGGGCCAGTCTTGGGTCTGCTCCCTGGTGCTCTGGCTCAAAGAGACTGTCACCACGTTGCTTCTGCAAAGCTGGACACTGACTGCCAATGGTGTGCGTCCCTGGCGCTGAGGGTCCCCCCTGGCCTGTCAGGAGAACCTCCTGGGGCTGTGCCTTCGTTTCCGGAGCAGGATGCCGCCCCATCCCCTAGCACCGGGGTCTCCCAAGGTGCAAGGCTGTTTGTTACCATGAGTGTTCTTAATTCTCCCTGAGGACATACAGAGGAAGGTGGGGATTGTGGCTGCCAAGGAGTACAGCCACTTGCCCGGCATGCCAGGAGGGAACAGATGAAACTGCCCTGCACCAGGCGGCCCTCTTCTCCGGAAACTCTGGAACACAGCTCTGAGGGGCCTGGCACTGGGGAGCCTCTGCGTGGGGAGGGGGTGAGGGGCTGCCACTGCATGGCCTGCTGATGGGAGGTCCCTGTCAGTGGGGGCCCCTGGCATGGAGGAGCCGCTAGCACTGGGGAGCTCTTGGCACTGGGGAGCCCCTGGCACTGCGTGGGGTCCTGGGAAGTTTGAAGCCAAGTTGTTGGTAACAAAGGAACGTGGGAGCTCACTGAGGTGGTCTTTAGGGTTGTCCACAAAGATCCATGTGGATCCTGCCGGCATGTGGTAGGACTGCATTTTCTCGTCTTGTTGAACTTGGGCATTATTTGAGCGGAAATGACTATGTTGCTTCTGAGTGCGCCTTGCTGTGCAACATTCTTCCCCTTTGCCCTGGCAACTGGCAATGTCCTAGGTAGTGGCCTCCTCCTCCTGTCCCCCTGCTCATCAGCCCCATCCTGGAGTGAGGGGGATCAGGGGTTGTTTGCCCCCTCCATGTAACCTGGCCCACCCCGACTGCCGCACCGGCCGGCCCTCCTGGCTCCTGAAGGCCACGGGTGCAGGCAGGAGAAAGAACAGCACAGTGTGCAGAGCGAGGTCTCTGCGGTGGGTCAAAGGAGCACCCCGAGTGTGTGGCACCCAGAACTGTCCCCCACTCACGTCTTAGCTCGTCTTTATAAACTTAGGTTTTTTACCATGAAGTTTTCTACAAATAGGGTAGACAGGCTTAGCACATAAAAGCCCAGGACACACAGGTGAATTTGAATTTCGGATAAACAGTGCTAAACCATATATAATTTTTTAAGTATAAGCAATGTTTGTGACATACTTATACAAAAAAAAGCTTATGTGCTATTTATCTGAAATTCAAATTTAACTGGGTGTCTTGTATTTTATCAGGCAACCCTATCTATAAACCTTTCTTTCGTCTAAATTACTGTAGTAGTTTAACTCGATTGCTCACTTGCCACCTGGGAATATAACAATTGTGCCCCCATTTCATCTGTCCCATGGCTTTCAGGGCTTCTTGAGGTCACACCTGTGGATCTGCCACCCATATGTATCTCCAACGGCACCCAGCCCAGACCCAGGTATTAACTGGGTAACCCAGACTCACGTAACCCAGGTATTAACTCAATGAAACAGGTGGTTTTGATGTGGCAGAAGGCTGTTAGAGGTGCTCAAAGAAAAAAAGGAGAAGAAAAGTACAAAGGACGAGACATTTGTGTTCTTTTCCATGTTCCTTCCGAATGTTAGCAGCGTCTGGCATTTTACACCTGGCCGTGACCGTGGTCCTAGCGGCTGGAAGAAAAAGCCCAACTTCTTTTGTGGGTTGTTGTCATCGCCTCCCAGTGGACCCCATGCTGGAAACCGAGCCCGAGCTTCCAGGTCCCTGCTCCACTCTGGGCAGCTGCCCTGCACACGCTCCCTTCCCGGGGTGGGAGGCACCCTGTCTTGGACAGCGAACATTTCACAGAGGCCCGGTGCCCTGGGGCCCTCCAGAGCCTCGACACTTCCCTGAACTCCTAGGCATACTCAGGGTTGCTGGCTCTGCCAAAGAACCCAGGAACACAGCTGTGGGCGACCACAGTGGGAGCTGCTGGGTCAAGTGTCCTTTGGTGTGACGCACGCCGTGCTTGTCACCTCGGAAACCCACACTGGGAGACGTCAAGCTTCCTGCGTGTTGGACTTCAGCCAGTTCCCGCTGCTCAGCCCTTAGAGAAGTGTCAACATCCCAAGAGCAGATGTCCCTCACTCCTCACTGCCAAGACACTACTTAATGTTTATCTTGCTCTCTCCTAGTCTGGGCTCAGGGTGAGGAAGTTTCTATTCGTCCTCTAATTGCACTGGGCTTCCCTCCCGCCCATTCCCTAGGCAGCCGTGTTCTCCCTGCCGTCCCGGGTTATGGTGGGGAAGGCAGAAACAAACCTGATTTTCAGAATCTTATGAAACTTGAGGCCACTACTACTGCCAGCAGTAGACAAGGCACCTCTAACTCAACTCAAGAAAAGGTTACGCAGCCAGTGAATTTCTCTCCATTGCAGTATTTCCCCCAGCTTCATCCCAGCTCAGCTCTCCGCCATCTCCACGGCAGCCTATATCCCAGAATAAGCAGAGAGAGTCATGATCACCACGCCTTGATCACCAGGCGTGCTCCGGTGTTTCTTTATGAGGATTTATCATCGTGTTCTGGTAGAAGCCTGATGTGTAGCACCTGCATTCAGCCCCCAAAATGGGCCACAATGGACCTAATGGCTCGAAAATTCTTGGCACTTAGGTCCATGTGAATGTCTCCTCCTAGCCAAGATCCACTCGTCACACACATGCAGTGAGCCACGGGAATGCAGAGCCCCGCAAAGAGAACATCAGAAGGAGGGACCTTAGCTCGGATTATCCATTTATGCCCTAACTTTCTCTCTCTCTCTGTCTCTCTCTCTCATATACCCTGTACAATTGTCAAAGATAAAAAGCAGTGACAATGTCATGCTGTATTGTGGAATTGGCACAAGGAAACCATGTCACAAAGAAACCAGAGTCTACTCCAAGGACCCAACTGGGCCTGGGCTGGCTTCCTCCCGCAGTGTAGCCAACGACCCTCCACACAAAGGCTTGGGGTCAGGTGCTTAGGGGAGCCCTGCCCTGCACGGCGGGGAGAAGCCCTGGAGAGGGCAAGGACAGGGGCTGCTTTTGGTGCCCACGATCTCCCCAGCCCACACACAGTGCCCGGCACGCAGCACATACCTGCTTGATGAACGAGCGAGGCGAGAATGACGAAGGAATGAGTGATGTGGACCCTTCCTTATGCTCCTCTCCTTCCTCGGGCTCACCTTTCCCCAGCATGGCAACGGGAACGATTTTGGAAGTTGAGGTCGGCATATGAATCCAGGAAAGGTGTCAAGGTTGTCCATGACCCCATTTGGCGTCCTGGATCCCACCATGACTCCTGTTTCCAGTTTTTTTTGAATTTTCATTTTCCTCTCTGCATCTGCAGTTGTTCCTTCATGTCTGTCCAGGGTCAACCCAAGCATGGGATCGACCCACCACCCTTGATTTCCTGCAGCACCCCCGTACCCTTATCCGATATGCAAGGGATTTCAACTGGAAACTGAGGGGAAAAGGCAAAAGGGCCCACATCCGATGGTTGTGCCAAAGCGCTGCACTTCACACGGTGGGATACCAGTGTCAGGCTCTCCAAGCTTCAGAATTCTCCAACCGGCCCCCAGCTCCCGGGCCGGGCTCCCACCATGTCACCCTCTCCCTGCTCCCCTGTCCTCTCTCCCCATGTCTCCTCACCTCAAACTCCTTACAATTATTTTTTAAACTGTACATATATTAATATGATTTACTCTTCTTTATGTACAATATCCTACACTAAAGAAAAGAAGGAAAAACTTCCTGTTCATTTCTTACATGGTGTAGTTCAGCTCTGTCTTGTTCATTTCCTCCTAACCACATCCTAGAGCCTTATCTTCTGTTTCAAAGCAGTTTATCTAGGTATTTTGCTAAGCATGGGCAGTCCTCCCTCAAGAGGAATGTCTTAGCATAAGATAAGATAAAATTTGTTGGTAGGGTGGGCACCACACAGTTCTGAGAACTGCCAGAGTCCAGTATGGCCAGAACCCTGCAGGGTGTGAGGGGCAGGTGGCAGGAGAGGAAGGTGGTGAGGTCCAGTGGGCGCCCGGGCTGGGGGGCCCTGCAGGCCGGGCCAAGGTGTGTGTGTCTTATCTTAGCCACAGGGCAGCCACGGATGGAAGCAGAGGTGTGCACCATGGAGTGGCTCAGGGGTCCCCATGGTGAGTTTAGAGTGCAGGAGGCCAGGTAGGAGGGGTGCGGTGGGGTCAGGGGAGAGAGTGGGCACAGTGGGATGGCGGGTGCAGAGAAGGGGCCCAGGAGGTGTGCAGTGCCTCGGGGTGGAGACTGCAGGACGCCCTGGCTGCTTAGATATGGTGTGGAAGGGAGAGAAGAGTCTGAGATACTGTTGCACTTTTAGCCTGGGCTCCATGTGAATATCCCATTGCTCTTGCAGACAGAGCACTGGGAGGGGAGCCAGTGCCCACGTGCCCATGCAGAGCAAACTGAGCCCGGAGGCAAACGACAAACATTTGTCTTGGTTCTAGGTCCTAGGGACCAACGGTCTACCCCTGGTCAGTTAAAATGGCCACCAGGCAATCCCAACCCTTGGTCTGTGTGGCCAGGGGGAGCAAGTTCCTTATCCAAGAGCATCACCATCCCTGGCAGGCACGAAAGTGGAAAAGAGGGAAGGAAGAGAAGAAAAAAGAAAAGGGCTCGAGAGAATCAAGGCAGAGGAGGGGACAGAGTAGCAAAGGAGCAGGGACAGGAAGACAGGAGGAGGAAAACGGGAGGGTAGATGGAGGCTGACTGCTTTGCTTGCCACAGGGAACAATTCCTTCTTCAGAGTGTTCATGCATTCATTCACTCATTCATTCATTCAGGAAGTATTGCCTATGAGGTGTGGGCTCTGTGCACAGGCTTGGTGGAGGTTCTCTGGTACACAGTCCCACACGGTCCCTCCCCAGGTGGAGTCTACTATGTGCTGAGTGAGGCTCATAACGAACAAACAAATGCAGAATAAATATTTAATTACAAACTGTGATGAGGACTGTGAAGGAAGAATGCAGAAGGCTGTGAGAGAACAACAAGGAGGAATGCATTCAGGAGAGTGTGTGTGTGTGAGCGTGTGTATGTGCATGTGTGTGTGCATGTGTATGTGCATGTGTGTGAGTGTGCATGGCATATATACATGTGAGCATGTGTGTGCATGTGTGCATGTGAACGTGTGCGCATGTGTAGGTTCATGTGTGTGAGTGTGTGCATGTGTGAGCATGTATGTGGCGTGTGTACATGTGAGCATGTGTGTGACATGTGCATGCGAGCATGCATGATCATGTGTGAGTGTGTGCATGTGTGAGTGTGTGCATGTGTGTGCGTGTGAGACAGATCCCATGAGGCAGAGCAGGGAAGGTGTCTTTATGCAAGGACGGAGGGCCAGGCTGTGCTGGTCAGAATAGGTGGTAACAACCAATTCCCAAATCTCCGTGGCTTAGCATGACACAACTTTACTTTGCGCTCACATCCGTTGGCTGAGCGTCTGGGCAGCTCTCCGGGGCAGCTGCCGTCCATATGTGGCTCAGCGTCTGGGAGGCTTTGATCTCCGGGCACCTCCATGCCCACGTGTCATGCAGCGGCGCTGCGGCAGGGAAGAGTGCTGAGGAATGCACCCCGACTCTGAAATGCCCGCTGGAGGGGACACATGTCCTTTCCACCGACATTCCACCGGCGAAAGCAAACCCTTTGCGCTGCCTAATTTCAGGGGCACATGAGCCCCAAAGGAGAGAGACCGGAAATCTGGGAGAGCCAGTCGTGCCTACCACGTGGGCCGGGTGCAGGGAGAAGGGCATTCCGGGCAGGAGAAGGGCTCAGGGAACGCAGGTGGCTGCAGTGTCGTGAGCACAGGCAAAGCGGGAGAGCTGATGGAAGAGGCGGTCAAGGTCAGACCCTGCAAAGGAAGGATTATGAGTTCTTTTCTAAGTACGACTGAAGGTTTAAAGCAAGGGGGCCAGCGTGTGTGATTTACGGTTTACAAAGGGGCCGTCGTAAGGAGAAATGGATGAGGAGGCTGTGGCAACAGTCCAGGCCAGCAGTGACACTGGCTTGGGCCCGGCGCGGTGGAGATGGAGAGAAATGGTACAATTGAGACATATCTTGGTGGTAGAATTGGTAGGGTTGGTGGGGGGTTGGAACGGAGAGATAGCAAATGTTTTGGATTGAGCAACTTGATGGATGGTGGAAACCGTGGGAGATATGGGTTGTGTGTGCGTGCACGTGTGCTTGTGCGTGCGTGTGTGTCCGTGTGTGTGTGTGTGTGTTAAGGGGGAGAGCTCCAGGGTGCAGTTTCGCACAGTGCAGTTAGAGACGCCTGTGAAACAGGCGGGAGTGTCAGGCGGGCAGCTGGCTGCTATGCCTGGGTCCCGGTGGTGTCCATGTCAGCGCACAAAAGCCCCACTGTTGCACTTACAGGGGAGACCCTAATGCGACAACCCCGGATCCTCTCTCCCCCTCCCCAGGCCTTTCCCTAAGCACAGATATTACTGCCTGGTTTAAATACAGTGTGTGGATAGGAAACTAGAGGCAGAGTAAAGCCACCAGATCAGAAGATGACTGCCGCAGGAAAGATAGTGTGTCGCTCACAGCTCCCAAGAGAAGGAGGGACATCGGGCCATGAGGGGCCTTTGACCCAGGACTCCTCTGTGGGCACACGGGCAGGCGCTGGGGGTGGCCAGAGGCAGAGGGAGAGCGTGGCAGGGTGAGCAGGCTCCCGACCGGCTGGTGCGCATGCTGTCGGCGGAGTCTGGGGCACAGGGACTATCCCTAGTTGTCAGGTACCAGGTGAATCTCGGCCTATTAGAGGAAGTGGTTTGGGTATGGACTCTGGGTTTGTTGGTTTGTATTTGAAAAGCATGCTCCTGAGTGAGTGGTTTGAGATCTCTAGGACCTGGGCCTTCCCTCCAGGATCAGCAAAGCACCAAATGTCAAAGCATCAGAAAATAAACGGTACAGGCAAAGAACTGCTGCCCTGCTTTCTGAGAGCATTTGTGGACTGCGTTGTTGAGCGCTGTCCCAACACACCTGCTAGTCACCTGCTCTAAGAGCCACATATAACAATAGGGTGGGCCGGGCGCAGTGGCTCATGCCTGTAATCCTAGCACTCTGGGAAGCTGAGGCGGGTGGATCGCTCAAGGTCAGGAGTTCGAAACCAGCCTGAGAAGGAGCGAGACCCCGTCTCTACTATAAATAGAAAGAAATTAATTGGCCAACTAATATATATAGGAAAAATTAGCCAGGCATGGTGGCGCATGCCTGTAGTCCCAGCTACTCGGGAGGCTGAGGCAGGAGATTGCTTGAGCCCAGGAGTTTGAGGTTGCTGTGAGCTAGGCTGACACCATGGCACTCACTCTAGCCGGGGCAACAAAGTGAGACTCTGTCTCAAAAAAAAAAAAAAAAAACATAAAACAATAGGGTGTGTATATTCCTTCTTCCCACCCCCGACGCCGCTACCAAATACCTGTCTTGGCCTCGGTGACTCCGTAATGAATTCAGCTTAGACCAGACACACGAGAATGATGGAAAAGCCTAAGGTTTATATTTAATTCGGATTTGCTGCTCTGAGAAATGTTATGTTTTCGTGACAGAGACGGGTTGCCTGGGAGATATGGTTATCAGGCCAGATTTTTCAGTTGTCTACAAAGTAACACGACTATTACAAGAAAAGTTCTCGTACAATGGAGCGATTGGAGAGAGGCCCGCCTGGGCGCGCGGAGCTGCAGGAGCCTGTCTCCGCGGCACCGAGCACCCGCACGCTCTTGCCGCCTCTCTGCGGGCCTGGCGCATTTGCCCGTCTCCTGGCGCTGAGCGGGTTCTGTGCTAGTCACACGCATACCTAAGTAGGTCAGGTGCCCACGGCGTGACTGCCGGGTACTGCTCACTGCAGGAGGAGGGGGGACTTGTCTGCTGCTTGCCACAATGTTGGCCGCTCGCTCAAAAGTGCTGGGCCTTTGACCCAGGACTCCTCAGCGCTGTTCAACCCACCGAGTGTGCAGTGTCTGTCGGGGCCCGTCGTGCCACGGAACCAGGCCAGGACAGCTGGAGCAAATGTGCCAACGCTCTGTGACGTGGGAGCGCTGTGCGTAATGACGTCTTTCATTTCTGATCCGGGAGTCTCGTGCCATCTGTCCGCATCCGTGAGACTTGTGAGCATGCGGGTGCAGTAAAATCTCCCCTGAGACTTGACGAAAGGCCCCAGCTGCTGTGTCCAAATATAAATTTTAATAGTACCTATTACAAAGCAGCCGTCAGTCCACAGGACAGGGGCACCTTGTGCTTAGGGGAGAGGGACGCCTGGCGAGGAGCACTCGTGGCTGTTTTAACAAAGGAGACCGTCTTCTATTTCATTTGGATCTCAGGCTGTTGGACGTTGACATCAAACTACGTTCATCTGAAAGAAAGAACCAAAATGCGGTCAGGGTGCTCCTCCTTTTAGCATTTCTTACGGTTAGGATGTTCCTGGCAAATTGGTTATTTGTTTGAAAAATGACAACGCCTATGTTAAGAAGGGGTTGCCAGAAAGGGAAACTGAAAGTGCGTGACGGCGTGTGCGTGGCTCTCCTAGAGGAAGGCACACCGTGCGCTGGTGGCTGTCCTCCCAGTGGTGGGCAGTCCCCCGCACCAGCCTCCACCTGGGGCACGTCCGTCCCGCGTTCACCTGGGCAGGCACTGGGGGGGGGTCTTGTGACGGGTCGCTGGTAGGGTGACCCAGGGACGAGAGCCCTGCCCTCACCCTTCCTGCGGCTTTGCAGCCACGGCGACGCCGCAGCCCCGTCAGCAGGGAGCGTGGCCGACTCGCCGTTACACGCAGAGCAGAGCGCACGCGACTCCCCTCTGTAAGGCTCAGCTCCATGCACCTGTGCTCAACTTTAGCCTCAACCGCTGCCCTGAGCCGCAGTTCCCGGCATCCTGTGGGAATTTCAGGACTGCGGGCGGAAGACACGCCCGTGTGAAGGGATGACTCACCCTCCCCCTTGAGAATCCCAGTCTCAAGCCTGCCAGTGAATGGGTCTTGATGGAGCTGGGGAGGAGACTGAGTATCTGTGCAGACGAAGTCATTTTAAATATCTCAGCTGGGGGACCCCCTCCCCAAAGCAAAACAAAACCAAAGCCCTGTAAAGCTGCACTATAGCCCCCCCTAATTGCTAGGGGGTCAGAGTTACAAACTACAAAGAGGACAAATACTGCTGTTCTGCAAGGGCTTTTAGGACATGACAAGAGCCATCAGCAGGAAAGGCCTCGTTAAGGCTGGAAATACTAACGTTCGCCTACCGTAGGTGCCTGCCTCCGTGTGTCTGCCCCGCGGGTCTCACTGCCCCCTCCCTGCCATCCTGGCTGGCTGTGTCCCCATCCTGAATCTCCTCCTTGCTCTCTTGCTCAGGGGCCGCCTTCTCTGCTTCTTCCTTAATCACTTTTCCAATTTTGGTGGCTCCATTTCTGTCCTTTTGTCTTTCTCTTTTGATAGACTATCATCTGGTTTAAGTTCTTTGTGCATACGTGTATATGCATGGGCTATACAAATTTTGTTCATGCAATGCAGTGGGCAAACAGTCCTAAAGTAGCTTGGAAACAGACAAACAGCCTTGGCCCACTGCTTCAGATTTAGTATTTTACCTAATCCTACAAGAATCCTATAAAGTATCATCAGACTCGTTTTACAGATGAAAAACTGAGGCTAACAGAGGTCGAGTAACTTGCCCAGGACCACACAGGTGGTATACCATGGACCCGAGGCCAGCTCTGCTGCTCACATTCTTCGTCACTTCAGAGTGGAGCCTGGCTCAGGGCGGCAGAAGGGACGTGAGCTCTGAGCCTCAGGGGAGCTCAGGCGTGGAGACAGCACACTCGGGTCTGTGACTTGGCTCAGCCTGGGCGTGTGACTTAGCATCTCTGGGAGTAACAACAGTGGATCCCGGAGGACCGCTGCAAGGACTAAACGAGATGATGGCGGGAAAGTCCTGAGCCTGGCACGTGGCGAATGTCCAGCTAACGTAGTCAGGTCTGAAACCTGGAGCCGTCCTTGGATCCTGTTTTCTCACGCCCCACTCCAGCCCATGGGCAAGTCCCGTCAGCTCTGCCTTCCCGTGTACCCCAACCTGATGGCCTCTCTCCGTCTCCTCCCAGTCTGGGTTTGTTGTCATCCTCCACAAGGTGACTGAGACTTCCACCTGGCTCCTGGTTCCATTCCCGACCCCTCAGCAAAGGGTGACCTTGTTAAAGTGTAATTCAGATCATGTTACTCCAATGTTTGGAAGCTCCAGTGGTATATCACACCTTGTCGCCCAGAGTAAATGGCAAAGGCCTACCAGTGGGCTCAGGCCCTACAGCAGCGAGTCTCGAACTTTACGGGTGCACGAGCTGCCAGGGGTCTCGTGAGGGTGCAGCTCTGACTTGGTGGATTTGGAGCGGGACTCAAGACTCTGTATTTCTATCAAGCTCTCAGAGGCTGCTGTGCTGCTCGTCAGAGACCCCCATACTGAATAGCCGGACTCTGCTTTTTTTATCTGCATCCCCTACCTCCACCTTCTGCCCCTTGCCAAACCACCCACCCACCCTCATGGCCTCCTTGTATCTCAACACGCCAGGCAAGCTCTGCCCCAGGGCCTTTGCACATCTTGTTTCTCTCCGGGACGTTCTTTCTCCAGTTACTCCCTCACTTCCTCTAGGACTTGCCTCCAATGCCACCTTCTCAGCAAAGGGTTGCATGATGTCTGTTCTTAAAATTGAACCCCCCACCCCCAGCAACACTCTCAATCTCCATTCTCTGTTTTATTTTGCCCATACTTTATTTTGCCCAACTTTCTAACATCTCACATGTCATACTTATTTTGGTTTTTCCAGTCTTTCCCGGCCAGAAAGTGCACTTGATGAGGTCACTCAAGCTTGTCTCTGTTCACTTCTGTATCCTCAGCTCCAAGAAGAGACAATAAATACTTGCCACACACAGTGATATTATTATTTTTGTCTTGCTGTCTGGATCAAGCCCCCTCAAAACAAAAAAATAATAACAGCATAAATATCTCCTGTCTTGGTACATTTTGGAGTGGCTATAACAAAATACCTTAGACTGGGTAATTTATAAATAACAGAAATTTATTTCTCACAATCCTGGAGCCTGAGAAGTCCAAGATCAAGGTGCCAGCAGATTTGGTGTCTGGTGAAGGCCGTTTCTCATGGGTGGCACCTTTATATATCCTCATGTGATGGAAGGGACACAAAAAGGGGGAAACAAACTCAAGTTCAAGTCCTTTTATGAGGGCTCCAATCCCACGCATGAGGGCAGAGCCTTCCTGACCTGTAATCACCTCCTAAAGGGCCCAGCTCTGAATACTATCACGTCAGGGATCAAGCTTCGACATGTGAATTTTAGGGGAGCACATTCAGACCACAGCGCCTCCCCCCCCAACAAAAAGCCAACTGGCAGGTCCTTGGCCATCCCAGAAGGGGTTCAATGACTTCTATGCAAATTGAATCTGTATGCTTTTATTTAAAAGTAAAAGCTTTCTACTTATGATACATTTCTGTGGTGTGTGCTGGGTCAGTTTTCGAGAGTCCTAGAGCTGTGCTGAAGCAGAATGTGGAAATCTGGAGCAGAGACTGTGTATGGGAAGATGAATGACAAGGTACTCAGCCAGGCGCAGTGGCTCACGCCTGTAATCCTAGCACTCTGGGAGGCCGAGGCGGGAGGATTGCTTGAGGTCAGGAGTTCGACACCAGCCTGAGCAAGAGTGAGACCCCGTCTCTACGAAAAAAGAAAAAGAAAAAAAAAAAATAAGACAAGTTACAGCTGGGTCACCAGGCCCAGCTGCCTTGGTCTTGCATACTAAGCCTGTTATCACCTTGTCTCTGGTTTCCTTGCTTTGTGGAGCCCTGGGGTCCAACCCCCAGACCAAGCCTGAGTTGCAGCTGCTTAGCCGGACTGCTCAGGTGAGTGAGGACCAGACTGTTGTCAGGGCAGCCCTTGGACTTCCTGAGAGATGACATTCCCTGGCCTCCCACCCACAGGCATGTCCGCACACTAATGCCTTTCCTAAATGCTTTCCGTCCCCTTGGTGGTCACTTGTACTCTCAAGCATCCCTGACTGCATGTTCTAAAAATTGCTAATTAATGATGATTAGGCTTCCCTGACGCCAACTGGATCATGTTCATGTTTGACTCTCTCTTTGGGGAATCACCTTCCTTGTATCTTTTTGTCCATGTCACATCAGAAGTGGATATATATCAGGACAGCATTCTGGCATAAAATTTCCCTGTAGAACATGTGTAGGGTTTTTCCTGCCTTTATTACTCTTGGGAGGCATCACACACAACATTCTAGCCATAGTGTCCAGTGAAAGGGGCTGTCTTTTTCTATTTATTTATTTATTGTAGTAAGAATAATTAACAAATTTTAAGTGCACAGTACAGTATGGTTAACTATAGGCACGATGTTGTACAGAAGATCTCTAGAATTTATTCATATTGCATAACCGAGACTTCATATTAATACCTGTTGAAAATCAACTCCCTGTTTCCATGCCCAGCCCTTAATAACCACCCTTCTGCTCTCTGTTTCTATGATTTTGACAATATTAGATGCCTCATATAAGTGGAATCATGTAGTATTTGTCAAAGGACTTGAATAGAGATTTCTCCAAAGAAGACATACAAATGGCCAACAGGTACATGGAAAAATAATCAACAGCACTAATCATCAGGGAAATGCAAATCAAAACCACAATGAGCTATCACCGCACACCTGTTAGAATGGCTATGATTTTTTTTTAAAAAAAGGTAACCAGTGTTGTCGAGGATGTGGAGCAATCGGAACCCTTGTGCACTATTGGTAAGAAAGCAAAATGGTACGGCCGCCAAGGAAAACAGCGTGGCACTTCCTCAAAAAATTAAAAATAGAATTGCCATATGTCCAGCAATACTACTTCTGGGCATATATCCAAAAGAACTGAAATCAGGATCTCGAAGAGATATTTGTGCACCCATGTTATGTGAGTCCGTTTTGTGCTGCTATAGAAGAATAGCTGTGGCCGGGGAATTCATAAAGAAAAGAAGTTATAGGGTTCAGGGTTCTGCAGGCTGCACAGGAAGGATCGCGTGAGCGTCTGCTTCTGCTGGGGGCTTCAGGGAGCTGCCAATCAAGGCGGAAGGAGAAGGGGGAGCCGGAGTGTCACATGGTGAGAGAGGGAACGCGAGAGGGAGGGGGCGGTGCCAGGCTCTTCTAGAACAACCAGCTCTGACGTGAACTCATAAAGCGAGAACTCATTATTGCAGGGAGGGCACCGAGCCGTTCATGAGGGACCCGCCTTCATGACCCAGACACCTCCCACCTTGCCCCACGTTCAACACTGGGCATCAAATTTCAGTGTGAGATTTGGAGGGTCCAAACATCCAAGTCGCACCACAAGTTCATAGAAGTATTGTTCACAATAGTCAAGATTAGGAAACCACCTGATACGTCTGTTGACAGACGCGTGGATAAAGAAAATGTGGTATATTACACACAGCAGAATATTACTTATCCCTGAAAAAGAAGGAAATTCTTCTTTTTCCATATGTGACCACCTGGAGGAACGGGAGGACTTTACGCTAAGGGGCCGTGTTTTCCAATGACTCTCAGCAGATCGTTGTGTTCTTCTGCGTGCAATGCCTTCCCCGGCTGGAGGATTATGCATTTTCGCCCTGTTGTTCTCGGGCATGGCCCTGTGGCTTGCTCAGCCCAATGAGATGGGAGCAAAAGGGACAGGTGCCACTTTTCAAGTAGCAACTTTAAGCAGTAGAGAGTGGCTACCACACTCTCTCCCCTCTTTGCTCTGGCTGTGAGAGGCGACTGCGTTAGCCTGTGTCTCCATCCTTTGTCTGGTGCAAACATTCTCACAGCGATGACTGGTATCTGATCTCAGCCCTGCAGGAACAATATAGCATAAGCACAGACATCATTTGTTCCCCAAGAACATCTTTGAGTTCTCAATGGAAACATAGAGAAGGGAAGAAATTCCAGGAAAAGGACTTGTAGCCGCCATGGTCATGCCTATTGTTTTAGATGCTTATCTTTTCTTAGCAATATGGCACTGGTCTACCTCAAAGTAGACCATCTATGAAAAAGTTGCCATCTATGAAAGGCAAATCCATAAGTAAAATAGCTTTAATTATACATCTGATTTTACACACCACGGTTTCTCTGGTCCCTACCTCTCCTCCATCAGCCAGAAGTTTTTGTAGCATTGAAAATACAAGGAGAAAAAGAATTTCACTAGACAGGAAGAGATTGGAATCAATGTCCTTTAAGAGAATTGAAGAATTATGTCCCATGAGTACAGCAAAGTGTGTGATGAAGAGATATCCTCCATCCAGGCCAGAGAGAAGGCTTTTGGACCACACAAGTGGTCAGTGGCCAGCTCAAAGGGGACCAGGTATAGGGAGCTGGGACCTCAGCGAGGCTGGGTGTGGGCATATTGCCAATCTTGCTCACACCAGTGAGCGATTAGATGTGCTTTGACCATCCATAGCAAGTGCTTTTTTGTTTGTTTGTTTGTTTCCTAGGAGATGGAGTCCTGCTTTGTGGTATAGGCTGGCCTCAGCCTCCTGAGTAGCCCCATCTCCTGGCCTGCAAATAGTTTAGAATAAATTAAACAGAAGAATGTATTCAATATATTGAGCACTGTCTGTGCCAGGGACTGGGCTGTGTTTTGCTTCCCTTGCCTCATTTTAATTCCTCTGTGATTGTCAGTTTTACGTGTCAACGTGGCCAGGCTATAACCCAGTTATTGAATCCAACACTAATCTAGGTGTTGCTGTGAACATGTGGTTTGTAGATGTGATTAACGTCTACCGTCAGTTGATTTTAAGTAAAGGAGATCACTCTCCATAATGTGGGTGGCCCCACCCAGCAGTCAAAGGGTCTTATGAGCAAAAGCTGGCATTTCACGGAGAAGAAGAAATTCTGCTGCAAGACTGCAGTATCAACTCCTGTCTGAGTTTCCAGCCTGCCGGCCTGCTCCACAGACAGCAGGCTTGCCAGTTCCCATAATCATGTGAGCCAATTCCTTAAAACAAATCTCATAATATATATAAGAAGGGCACACACACACACACACACACACACACACACCCCTCCTGCTGGTTCTGTTTTTTCAGAGAACCCTGACCGATACATCTTCTAATAATTCTATGATTATCTCTGTTCTGCAGTTGGGGAGTTTGAGTCTCAGAGATGTTAGGGAATGTGCCCAAAGTCACACAGCTAGGAAGAGGCAGAGCTGCATCTGTTCGTTTCCAAAATCCGTGCTTTGCAATGCTGCAATGCCCGGCCTCACCAGGGTAGCGGAAATAAAAGAAGCCCAGCCAGGAGTTCTGGAGAAATGATCGCCGAAGCACTTGTCAGCTCTGCAGGGATTTGCTGAAGGGTTCCTGGGAGCCCGGGTTGAAGCGCAACGCTTGATTCTCAGAGAACCAGTTCCTCGCAACCTTGACATTGCTAACAAACCAATTGCCGGCCTGCCGCCGTGCTAGCACCCTCAACGTTTCTCACCCACGCTAATCCTGTGCATTCTGGCCAGCCTGGGCCTCCTGGCCCTGCGTGAGCAGCCGGCTGCTGGGCTTCCTCGACACGGCTGCTGGGCACTTCTGCCTGGCCGCTTACTGGTCCGTCTCCCGCAGAGGGAGGGGCCATGACCATGATGTGCGATCTTGCTCGCCAGTGGATTCCAGGCATGCAGCTTAGTGCCCTGTACACAGTCTGTCGCACCAACTGCGAGGAAGGAAGGGAGTCGTGAATGGTGGTGCTGAACGTTTCCTCTTTGCAGGATGATTTGAACTCGTCTCCATCCTCTGTTTTTTGGGGGTCCTACAAAGGAGCCAATAGCCCTTTGACCTGGAATCATTGCAGATCTAGAGCTCAGATCTCAGCCGTTGGGTTAGCTCCCAGTGAATGAATGAGCAACCCACTGCCTGTTATCAGTGAAATGACCAGAGCCTTCCCTTGGTGGCACAGCCAGAGAACACTGCTGCGGCTCCTGGGTGGTCTCCTCACAGGAAACCCACGCTCACTCCATGCACCTTGGAGCGTGCTGTCAGAATGGATGAACTAGGGACGGATTTGCAAAGACTTGTCATTTCACGTATAACGAGAGTAGACCTTTAGAAAATGAGCATTCCTTTAGACTCAGTAAACGTCCTCGGGACAGGCAGGAACTGGCATCTAGGGTAAAGCGAGCTGGGCCAGAAAGGGATGGAGGGAGCGGGGTGTTTATCCCGTGAACGTCAGCTGTCACCCCGAGACTGCTGGGGAATTCCCACAGGGCTGAGCGATCCGGCCTGACATATAAAATCATGATAGCATAGCAGGAATCCTGGCTTGGGATTAGGTGATCTGGACATGTCCGGAAACCCTCCAGGCCTTAATTTCATTACCAGGGTAATTGGTTGTTGGGGGGGGGTGTCCCTGGATTAAGCTAGGATTGTTTCAAACCTTCCCCTCCATAGCTTGGATGTCCAAAGTCCCTGCTGCATTTGTGCAAAGCCCTGGAAGCTTCACTCTCTTCTCCCTCCTCCCACCCCTTCCAGTGGGTGCTGCCTCCCTTTCTATGGGCCCCAAACCAGACCCCAAACTCAGCATTGTTGGTGGGTCCCCCGTGGAATCCGCTGACTCTTGCAAGGACCTGTAAAACCACAGGATTCGTGTCCTGGCGAGAGTGTGTGGGGTCCACAGCCGACCCCAGGCACTGCCGCAGTGCTTCTGGGTGCCACACCCTCACACAGGTGCCACCTCCCCCTCTGCCAGTCCCAGCCCCACACCTGAGCCCCTGGAGCTGGCGGCGTGCCCAGGCCGCCCAAGGCTCTGCCCCGAAGCAGGAGGACTTCCCCAGGGCCCTTTTGCCTTACGCCTCGCGTGGGGCTCCAGGACCCTGCTCTGTGTGTGCTCGTGTCTTCCAGGGTGTTTGGCTGAACAGTCAGTCCCCCGAGATGCTGGCCGGGGGCAGATCTGGTGTCCACCGCCAGGCCACGGGGAGGAGCTCGCCTCCCTCTGGCACGGAGCCACTCGGACCTGTTCCTCACCTCCCACGGCGGGTTTCCTCCCAAAGGTTCTCAGTGCCTTGGCGACTGCGGTCAAGGTTGTGGGCCTGTTCCCCAGACGTGCTGGGTGAACCCCAGCCCATGGGCAAGCACAGCCCTCACTGCAAAGGAGCAAGCGAGCCAGGAAGCCGGATTCGAGTGAGTTCCGGGATCCACCAGCCCCATGACCTTGACTTTGTGTGGAGCCTCAGCTTCCACTTCAAGTGGCCGTGAGGTCAGACTTTCTGTTTCTTCCACAGGCTGTGTGCCCCTCAAGTGAGCTAACGCTGTGTGCAAGAACATACTTTACTTCTCACGCAGTCTCCATAGAAGGTGTTACGATTACGCGAAACAGAAGGAGCCTATCTCTCAATGTTCAGATTCGGGACCCTCCCCCAGCGTCTGCGTGGGATGCAGGGGTGCTGAGGGTGAGTTCAAGGTTTGCCGTGTGTATGGAGGGAGACCTGGAATAAATTCCACAGTGGCTCGCCTGAGCGGGCAGCTGAAAGCTTTCCTAACACGATCAGGGCTTCGGCAGTTTCTCAACTAAATAAAACGTGTTTAAACGGCGTGACTGAGTTCTAGCATCAGAATGACATGTAACTGGCGTTGAGCTTCTGCGGCCTTCTGTCCCAGAAAGGACAGTCACCACCACCACACAGACCAACACACAGGATATGGCAGGACGACCAACAGGAGGAATGGCTGCACTTGCCCCCGGGCTGGGAGCCACCCCAGCAGGCCTCGGCCAGCCCTCGTTTCTGACTCTACCCGGGCTGTTTCCTTTTCTGAGGGTCTCCTGGCCCTCGAGGTCCCCTCAGCTCTATCTGTGCACAGCAGTTCTACCTACGTTTGGAGTCTACCTGCATCTTTATCTCTCGCATGTTCTGTTCCCTTTGCTCTGAGCACAGGAAATGGAGAGTGGGTTTGGCAGTCTTGAGTGCGAGATGTTCAGACATCCGAGTGGAGTGGGCAGCTAGATACAGCATTCGTTATCTACTGCTGTGTAACAAATGTACGCCTGGGCTCAGTGGCTTAAAACCACAAGCATTTAGTATCTCACAGTTTCCGTGGGGCAGGCACCTGGGTGTGGCTGAGTTGGGTCTCTTTTGGGATCTCCCCGCAGACCAAGCCTGCAGCTCCCAGGAGCAAGCTTCTCAGCTCACCTGCTCGGGAGGAAGCTCTAGTCCAGGGGCCCTCAAACTTTTTAAACAGGGGGCCAGTTCACTGTCCCTCAGACCGTTGGAGAGTATGCACTGTGGGTCCCGGACGAGTCGTCTGCTAAGCGGGACAGGCAGCGGCGGCAAAAACACCCGGAGGGCCGGATAAATGTGCTAGGTGGCCCGCAGGTGGCTCGAGGGCCGTAGTTTGAGGACGCCTGCTCTAGTCTGCCTGGCTCAGGGTCGCGCACAGAGCTAGGAGCTGCGGTCTCACCTGCAGGTTCCTCTGGGGAGGATTGGTTTCCGTGCTCACATGTGTGGATGTTGGCAGGATTGGGCTCCTCTTGGGCTGTCGGACGAGGGGCCTCATGCCCTACGTAGCTGTGGGCTGGAGATCACCCTCAGTTCCCCGCTACATGGGCCTCTCTGCGGGGCACTCACAGTGTGACGCAGCCTCCATCAGAGAGCGAGGGAGAGTGCCCGAGAGGGCCAGAGGCGGAAGCCTGATCTCAGAAGCGAGTGAACACCAGCCAGTAGGGTCACTGCCGGTGTGCCATCCTAGGCCCGCTGGCACAGTGTGGCAGTCTGTGTACTGGGGAGGTGGCTGGGCTCCACACAGCCACCGGCCAGCTGTCAGGCTCCCTGGGGACACCGTAAGAGGAGGGAATGTCTGGGGATAAGAGCTCTGAGGCCTGAGCCCCAGGCCCACCAGCCTTTAGGAACTAGAACCTGGGAAGGAACGAAGGGGTGGGGAGGAGGAGGGCGGCAGGGGGCAGGGGGGGATCTGATGGGTGTGGGCTGAGGCTGACTACAAATGACACTCAGGAATGGAAATGCAAGTGAAGGGATTGAGAAATGGGGACACCTTCTCCACTTTTTCACTTAAAGAGGTCGTTTACTAAAAAGAGGAGCCTTTCCCAGTGCTCAGAGCTCAGCACACCCTCTCCCGCCCCTCCCCCACCCTGAGAAACTAAACGTGACCAATCAGGTGGTCATTCTGTCCTCCTGGGACTCCCCTTAACTGAGGGCTGGCAGGGGAATCCTACACCCCTGGGAAACGGGGAAGGACCTTGAGGCAGAGGGCAGGCGTACAGGCCGGAAAGCATTCGCAGGGAGAGGAGGCTAGCTGCTCCAGCATGTGTCTCCCCAGGACTTTGATCAGTGTGTTTAGCCACAGCAGGCAGAGCGGCTGAGTCAGCAGCAGCTCGCTGTGGGAGCCAACAGCCTGACTTTGCTCCGAGTCCCCCTAGAGCTGAATTCCCAGCCAGACAGTCAGATGAGAAAAGGTACAATTAGGCAAACAGACACAAAGAAGAGGAGAAATAACAGCAGCCAGGCAGTGAATTAGCTGCAATGTGTGGTCTGTTTCCTGCCTTCCAGGGCATTCCGCGGCCTAGTGTGCTGGGCATTCATTCATTCATTCATTCATTCTGTAAGTATTTATTGAGCACCTTCTGTGCCTCCGGTCCGGGGTAGGTGCAGGGATGGCACGGTAAGCAGAAGCCCACTGTGGCCTTGTCCTCAAGGAAATTCCAGACTAGAAGAGGAGGCAGACGTGAACTCACGGCCACACGGACACATAAACATTAGAGTTGACGACGACCGGCGAAGACTCTTTCTTTGACCAAACTTGAGTCAGGTTCCCCTGAGCCCTCTTCTCGGCTCTGCCTGGGCTTTGAGCTTGGCCCCTGTTCTGTCCCTGCTGCGCCTGCATCACCCAGTCTTTGCAAGAATCCTGATAAGTCAGTTTAGCGACAATCTCCCCTCACCCTTGATATCTGATCACTCTCCGTAACTGATCAAATTCCTCATTTCCCCACCCTTGACCTCTGATCACCCTTGGCCTGTGAGAACCTCATTAAGTCAGTTTAGCAAGAATCCCCCTACCCTGATGTCTCCTCTTAGTAATTTTCCATGCACTGACCCCTTTGCTTTGCTCACTGACTGTAAATCTCCACTCGTCCTTACTGCATTTGGAGTCGAGTTCCATCTCCCTCCCCTGTTGAAGGAATCTTGGCACCTATTGCAAGAGACCTGAATAAGGTCTTTCTTACCGTTTTAACATGTGTCAGAATAATTTTCACCATAACTGCTGTGAAGGTGAAATACCTGATCCTGTGGGAACTCCGAGTAGGGGCATGTGAGCTTATCAGGACGGCCAAGAAAGGCTGGCTTGAGGGAATGACGCTTGAGTTGAGATCTAATGTCCTAAGGCAGGGTGAAAGTTAGAAATTACTCAAAACTCAGAACTAAGGCAAAAGGATGACTGCATGGACTTTCAGCGTCACATTGGAACATTATCTAAGAGGCAACGCACAGATGACCTAGTTCTAAGGGAGTATATCTGGTTTGACCTGCTATTGACTATTGCTTAGGGCCTAAGCTGTGTGAGATTAGATGTTAACATGTAAAAGTTACATGGCCAAGTTGTCCGGTAGAGATGCAAATATTTCTGTCGGGTAGAAAAGACAAGCTAAAAGGTTACGGTTGGATTGCCTTGTAGGACATTAACTCGCTTTGTTTCTAACTTAGCAAACTTATTTCAACATTCCTTTTCTTGAGAGAGCGTATCAGTGTCTGTTCCACAAATGCTCTTTGAGCCAGTTTTACCATCCTGCTGGTTCCCTCATTAGTGAGTGAAATCGGTCTTTCATCAGGTACTCAGTATATATTTGTATGAGAGTCGTGCTTTTAATTATTTAAAACTCGCATTTGGACAGAGGTGTGTGGAGGACATGAAGTAAGTGTGGTTGGCATCCATTTACTGTGGACCCAGGACCAAGACTTCGAGGGCCCTGAGAAAACTTGGGAAAATCCAGGAATGTAGTGATTGTGTTCATGGAGTTACTGGACTCATGGATTTAAAAAAGTATGAGTTACTAAACTGTCTATGCAGCAAGTATCTCATTGCTACGGCCACGCTGTTTCCTACCGAGCAGTAGTTAGGGGCTATCGGTCTCCATCACCAGATACAGGTTCATAAATCTAAGCAAACTCCTCTCACATCTGTTCCCTTTGCATAGTTTGCTGCATTTGTCAGTGAGCCACCTTCCTCTCCACCCCCAGGCTGCAGTCTCAATGTGTCCTCGGGCTGTCCTTCTCACCCTCCTTCCTTGGCCAGTCCGTTCCTAAGTCCTGCCAGTTCTCCCTCCAGCCTATCTCTGGGAACTGCCCCTTCCTCTCCATCACCATGGCTACCACCCTCTTTCTCTGCCAGTGCTGGGATCCGTGAGGACCTATTATAGGGTCCTCATGAGTCTTCCAGTGTCCAGCCCATCCTGCATGTCTGCATGTTATTAACAGATTAAACTCCTTTATAAAAATGATGCTTTCACACGTCACCATCCTGCTTAAATCCCTGGGCACATTTGCACCTGTAACCCAGGCTCATTTCTGGGCTTTCAGAAGCCTCATACAGGAAAACGCAAGTGAGGTGCTAGCAGGTTATATTTTCTCCTCGATATCCTCAGAATGTCTCTTTCCGCCAGGTATCCCTGCAGCAGGGTCTCTGTGCACAGCTTGCCAAGCCGTGAGACACACAAGTAGACAGATTAAACCACAAGTGGGCACTCGATTCACGGGCAGCCAACATGGGTGGCCTGGCATACAGAGCTGCCCCACAGGGACAGCCAGACCTGGGTGGAGGTCACCAAGCCACCGGATCCTCTCCTGGGAGTCTAACTCCAGACAGGAGCTGTGGAGGACAGTCAGCGGGGGGCTGAGCATGAGTCACCAGATCTGGAGCACTGGGGTGGCAGCCATAGAGGTAACAATGGGGACATTGCCAGAGCCACTGTCCACCTGCCCTAATCACCCCTCCTCCCCAGGGCCTGGTGCCAAACTAGGGACAGCCCCTACCCCGAAGCCCACTTGAGGGTGTTCAAACTAGCCAGTCCTGTGCTCACGCTGCTTTGCCCACTCCTTCCTGCACACGCCGCAGTGCAGGCTCATGCCTCTGCCTCCCGAGTGACCCTGGCCTTGACTGTGCGCCCCCCAACGCCACGGCACACCCTCTCTTCTTGGGAACTGTGGGGAACAAACTATTTGTTTTGCTGGTGATTGTCTCTGATCTGTTGACCTTACCTCAATTTTGTTTATTAATTCACTATGTTTTAAACTACTGTGTTCCCACACTGCGCGGCTGCCTGGCAATGTGGTTGCCCCGCTCTGCTCAGAGGCAGGGCCATGTGCTCTTCCCGCCTTACCCCTGTGTCTTAGCTTCAACCTCCTTCGCTCAGGGTACATCGAGGGTCTCTATTCCTTGAGATCTAAAAAAACCCAACAAAAGGGTTCCCGGAATTACCCATATCTACGTCTCCTACTTTGTTTCTCCAATGATTCAGCTTTAACCACACAGGCCGTCATTTCGTTCCTGTGTGTTCTTGTTCTCCGTACCTTGTTAATACACGATGTCCTTCCAGGAATGTCCTGCTCCTTCCCTCTGCTGGCTAAACTACTCTTCCTGCAGGATTGACTTTCGTTTCAGCTCTCCTGTGATGGCTTCCATGACTTCGCCATGCTGGGCGACTGTGCCCTTCCCCGAACACATGCATCATCTACCACCCGGGACACGTATAGGGCAGCCTGTGCCACCTTACACGAGTCAGTATGCACTTCTCAGTATTCAGGAACTCTCTTTCCCCAAGGCTTTATGTTCTCTTGGTTCAGGGACCAGTTTTATTTTTTTTTTATTTTGTGTGATGATAGGATGCATTTGATACCAAATACTGTCTCGACATCTTCCTTCTCATTGAGTTGGGGCTAAAAATGTCCCAGATGCAAGAACAGTTGTTGCCTATTGAGCCAGGGCTTGGCCAAGAGGAGATACCAGGTCCCCACTCACCTCTGGTCCAGGCTTGACTCATCTGGAAGGTGGGGTCAGCCTGCCCCCAACTTTCCTGAATGGAGAGCCACATTCATTTCCTGCTATTTCATGATACTTGGGAAGATTTCATTTTCTTTAATTTGCTGCCAGGCCTGTGAGGGAAGATGAAGTGTGACTGAAAGAAATAGGGAAGCTACCAAGAAGGCGGCCGGGCCACCAGGTGGGACGTAGGGAGATATTTCCTTGCTGAGGCCGGGGCTGGTGCTGGGGGTAGGAGGCTTGGAAATCAAATGTGTACTTTACGGTTTGGTCCTGGGCTGACCTGTTTATAATAAAAACATTTGATTTGACTTCCACAAATTCCAACCCATGATGTAAACGTTGATGCATTTCAGGCCACATTCCTTTTAGTCCCCAGAGAAGTTCTTTACAAAAAGCATAATAGTTCCTGGGATCATCTCCAGTCTGAGACATCACATTTATAGTTTGAACTAGGCAAATGATTCAGCTACTAAAATTCAAGCCCTAAATCTACTTTTTAAATGACAAACTAATTATTTGCATCCAAATCGGTGGACTGTGTCTCTTTAAATGGTCTTTGCATTCCCCATGCATGCTATAATCAGCAGATGGCCTTACCTTCCCCCACTGCCCCCCTTTAAACAGACCCTTCTAATAGCTAATATCCTGCAGTGACCAAAGCCATTAGAAGGATTACGACATTACCATCCTGGCCAGCGAACACATAATGCTCACAGGGATTGCCTTTTTTTTCTCTTTGGTTGTTGTTTTTATGGATGAATCAGGGCCCAATGGTGGGTTGAAGAATCAAAATGAGGAGGGTAGAGGGTTATGGTCATTCTTTCCAAGGACACCCCCCAAACAGCCATAGGATTTGAGATTTCTTTGTTAGAATAATGGCAGATGTCAGCTTTGCGGCCAGAGGAAGCTCTGAAAGGACACAGGCAGTAAGCAGACCTCTGTCCCTCGGTTCCACAATATCTAATACTCATCCTTTCCAGAGCACCACTGCGAATCTCTCTTTGCTCTGCCTGTTGGTTCACACAGGCCTGTTTGTGCTGTAATTGACAAGCAACCAGCAGCCCAGCCCAAAGCCACGTTGCAGGGCTCTCGAAAGCTCTGAAACACTGCCACCCAGTGGCACCTCTTAGGCATAACAGCACCCAGCAAGGGAGCAGGGAACCCAGTTTCATAAGCCAAAGGATGGAGGGGGCAGGGCAGGAGGCGGTGCAAAAGCCCCTCTAGAATGTGAGGCCAAGCTGCAGAAAAGCACGCTCATGACACAAAGAAAGGTAGCTAGTTTGCACATGGCTAAATAGGGCGGGTGACAGAAACACAGAGAAAGGCGGCGAGAATACAAAGAGAGGAATACAGAAATGTAATGAGATAGTCCGTGGGCAGTCTCTTTTCCGATGGAAGAAATATGCACTTTGTCTAAGTGAGAGCTGGAGTGAGGTGACCGAAAGATGAGTCAATGGAGCTCTTTTTTTGGAGTCTGCCTCAATTTGGATGACTCAGTCTCTCACATGTCTGGGTTCCTACAGATCCTTGTGCTCTACTGACTTTGGGAAGTCACTGTACCTTAGTTTCTTGACTTGAAGGGGCTGAGCTGTACTGCTAAAGCTTCTTTCAGCCCTAATATTGTGTGAATTTGTTATCTGAGAATCTGAGTGAACAAGAAATGCAGAAATACAGAAAATGTAAGCTGCAGGCAGTCCTTAAATCGCTTGTGTTTAACTTCCAAGTGCTGTAAGAGAAAACCTAAAAAATACAGCCATTGTCACCTCTCGGTGGTTCATGATTTGCTGGGACAGTGAACGGAAGGGACCCCTGCAGGGTGTGGGTGAGTCTCAGAAAGAATCTGCAATCTAAGCTTTCAGCATCAGCGGAAGAGGATCAGCTCCTTGAGATCTGGAACTTTCCATCACTTTCAGTGTGTGGGGGAGGGGTTGAGAGGGAATCATACTCCATTAAAGTTGAAGCTAAACTAGAAGCTAATGGGTTAATAGTTTAATAGGTCACCCTCTTGGATAATATGTTCATTTTAAAAAGAAAACTTCTGTTAGAGGGCAAATAATTTCGAAGAAATTAGATTCTGCTGGTTGAAATGTAAGAGTCCAGGCAGGTGGTAAGGGAAATTCGTTTCCCCGACCCTCTAATCTTATCTGATTGTTCCTGCCTTGCCTCAGTCATTAATATTTCTCAGGGAAAAAGCACACGTGATCACTCTTTTAAAGACTGTTAGCATCACTTTCCTATCCGAGGTCTGAAAGAAGATTTGGGCTCAGGCTCCATTTGAAGAAATCCAGGTTGTATTTCCCCCAGCATTTAGGGTTTGATGGCTTCTGCTTATCTAAAGTGCTCACATTGCAAATATGAGCAGCAGGGCTGGGGATTTAAATTCTGTCTTGATGGGAATTTGAACTGAAATACTCTGCCCACTGCCACTTTATAAGCTGGGAATCATCAAGCTAGCTACAAATACCTCGAGGGGTCCTTGCAGTTGCTCAACATAAATCAGCAAAATGACAGGCAATTGACTTTGAAGACAGCGCTCACATGGCTGAGTGGCTGGAGCGGCTGGAAGCAGATGAGGGCATTTTCCTGTAAACATGACTGTGATTAGCACCAAAGTAAATAGCGAACCCAGCTCTGTCTGTCAGACTCCAGTCTGCTCTAGATTTTTCATAAGGTAGAAATCAACATGTGATGCAGTGCAGCAAAGTCGGCGATTCTAAGAAAGAAGTTGATATTTCAACACCTGGTGAATACTTCTGATTTCCCTAAGAGGTAAGCAAGAAGGAAACTTGATTTTGCCCTGTTTTTAGGGGGAAATAAAATAGGAGTGTGGGGATCAGACCCTTCAATGTGAGAGCAGTCCTGGTTATGGTCCATGCTCTGATGCAGCCCAACAAAGTTTGGCACAGCTCAGACGTTGGCTAAGTGGAAAGGTGAAAGGTCAATCTCAAAGGTTGACCTTACCAGGCTCATCTGAGGTCACCAACTCACATGCCTAGGAGGCCAGAGGGAGGTTACATCAGTAGCTAAGCTGGCTGGAAGGGCTGAGGCCAAGTGGAGCATGCAGGCCCTGTCCAAGGAGGCAGGCTGACCCTGCACTAGGAGGGATTGTTGCCAACAGGTGCAGAGGGCCTCGGGTGGTTGTATCGACTGGATTTTCCAAAGAAGCCAGAAATCAGGATTTTCATGTGAAACACTAGGTATGCCAAGCCAAATAAATATGCCTACAAACCAAAAGCATCCAGCCTATTTGCAACCTGGTATTGGGCTACCTTCATGTCACAGTCCTCCATACTTATTCCAGCTATACCAGGTCTCTGAGCCATTTAAAAAGGTTTCCAGAGAGAGTGAGAGCTTGCCTAGACTCCTTTAGCAGGGGAGTGCAAAATCTGTCAGGCCTCCAGATCCAGAAGGGTTTTTTTTTTTTTTAATTCCTAAGGTAGATCTTTCATACTGCAACATAAACCATTTCTTTTTATTCTCAATCAATGGAAACGAATCAATGGAAATGAGCAACTGCTCATCATCATTGGAATAATCATAACTCACACTGGAATTTTAAACACAATTGACATTTGACGGAAGGAAGCCTGTTAAATGCTCTGGAGCCTGTTGCCTCGAAGGCAGCTTGTGCTATGGAGGGCCCAGGTCAGGTCACCACCTGCTTTGAACCTCAGTTTTCTCCTTTATGAAATGGATTTTCTCCACCTCATGGGTCCTGTTCTGTGAGGAGTAGGTAGTGGCTGATCGTAGGAAGGTGTGTGTGTCTCCTCTGGGGTCAGCTTGTCTGGGTGTGAATCTCAACACCACCCCTTTACTCCTTGTGTGACTTTGGGCAAGTTTCTTAACCTTTCTAAATCTTGGTGTCCTCGTTTTTGAGACGGAGGTTAAAATAGCACTTCCTCCCTAGCGTTGTGGTGAGGAGCAAATGGCATGCTCCAGTTCAAGTGCTCGGCTCAGGACCCAGCCCTCAGTGGGTCTGGCGGGGTGGGGTATGGTGGGGATGAGGGGAGGGAGGTGTCCCTACCATCCCAAGGTTCTGGGCGACAGGGTGGATGGGGAGCCATTAATCAAGACGGGTGATACTCGAGGAAGAGCAGGGCTGGGAGACAGGAGATTTATGGAACTCAGGACATACTGAATTGATGTCACCCCAGAACTTTGAGGAAGAGAGGTCCAGTGGGGAGTTGAGATGTGGCTTTGGGTTCTTGGCAGAAGACAGTCTCAGTTTGTAAGCAGCTGCGGCAACTGTGCATGCGTGAGGCTGCCCAGAGAGAGTGTAGCTTGAGAGAAGAAATCTCAAGAGGCCTGAGACCCCAAACCAGAGGCTGAATGGTAAGATGAGCCAGGAAAGAAAACTGAGATGGTGCGTCTGGAGAAATCTAGAGAAAACCTGAAGAAAGGAGCTGCAGGTCTTCTGGAGTGGAGTCAGAGGCTCTGGGGTGAGGTCAAGGCTCTGGGGTGAAGTCAGGGGCTCTGGGGTGGAGTCAGGGGCTCTGGGGTGAAGTCAGGGGCTCTGGGGTGGAGTCAGGGGCTCTGGGGTGGAGTCAGGGGCTCTGGGCTGGAGTCAGGGGCTCTGGGGTGGAGTCAAGGGCTCTGGGTGGAGTCAGGGGCTCTGGGGTGGAGTCAGGGGTTCTGAGGTGGAGTCAGGGGCTCTGGGGTGAGGTCAAGGCTCTGGGGTGGAGCCAGGGGCTCTGGGGTAGAGTCAGGGCTCTGGGGTGGAGTCAGGGGCACTGAGGGGCTAAGTCAGAGATGCTGCGGGTGGAGTGACCTTGCTCTCCAGGATGGGGTCCACTCGCTGCCTGCTGAGCGTTCTGGGAAGTGCAGTGAGAAGCAAAGGCCCTTGTCAGGGAGGCAGAGGCCTCTCTTCGCCTGTCCAGTCCGACAGCCTATGCTACAGAGAGTGGAGAAGAGGGTGAGGGCAGCCTCAAGTGCTGGGAGGGCAGCGGGGGCCTCGGCCTCTCGGCATGGTGCTCCTGGAATCTCAGGGGACCCGAGGAAAGCCCAGGAGACAGAGGCGCTGCGGGTGCTGGGCCCTGGCAGCTGGATGGAGGGCCGCCGAGATGGACGGAAAGTCCCGGACACTGAAGAGTGCGGTGCTTCGGAGGGGAAACGTCGCTGCGTCAGAGGAGTAGCTGTTGAGCTGTGCAGAAGGGAGCAGAACCCCGGGAAAGAGGTGGCTGCTGAGGGCAGGCGAGCACGAACTCCACGCCCTCAGGCCTGCCCTGGCCCTCGTCCTTCCCTCTGGACAGCGGGACCAGCCCTCCCGCCCCGTGGAGATAGGAGACAGGGCGGCGTGGCCGGGACCTGCCCGTGCTAGGCAGCCCAAGCCCTTCCCTGGCTGCAGCTCGTGATGCCTCAAAACTGGCATCTGTTTCTTCACTCCCTGTGGCTCCCTTTGAACTTGAACTATGCAAGGCCCAAGTAACAATTAAAAAAAAGCAAAAGAAACAGATGCTGCTGCAGAGGGCAGGGGACAGGCCACTTGGACCCCCAGGAGGAGCCGCCTTTGTTTCTGCCCCCCTGCTCTCCCCTCTCCCTCATTCCACTGCTCGGGACCTGCAGCGGCTCCAAGTTCCAACAGGAAAATATAGCAGTGCGCAATATGTTGTTTTGGCAGAAAGCGATGAATTTTAGTATGGAATGTCTGTCACAGGGCCCATCCAATTAACTTACTTGTCGGGAAATCAGAATAAATAGTTTAGAGGAGGCGACTGCAGCTTTTGCCCAGACCTTTATTTCTTATTTGTTTTCATGGCTAAACAGGTCTGCAGTCACCAGGATGTATAGTTAGGGCAGAGAAGGAAAGAATACACTGCTTCATGTTGGTTCTCCCCTTGTAGGGAAGAAAGGGGGTAATTTCTATGCATTTTGGATGAGGGAATTCTGGTGAGCTTCTGGGTTTTTTTGTTTTGTTTTGGTTTGGGTTTTTTGAGACACAGTCTCCGCTCTGTTGCCCCAGCTAGAGTGCAGTGGCGTCATCATGGCTAACTGCAACCTCCAACTTCTAGGCTTAAGCAATCCTCCTGCCTCAGCCTCCTGAGTATCTGGGACCAGAGGCACAGGCCAGCATGCCTACCTAATTTTTCTATTTTTTGTAGAGACAGGAGTCTTATTCTTACTCAGGTTGGTCTCGAACACCCGACCTCAAGTGATCCTCCCGCTTCGGCCTCCCAGAGTGCTAGGATAACAGCCATTGCGCTTGGCTGAGCTTCTGTTTTAAAAAAGTGTTGGAGGCAGCTCTGGCAAACTCCCTTGAGCCTCAGGCTTGGTGCTGTTGTGAGTCTGAGACATGGACTGCACCTGACTGGAGAAGTCTCTCTGCCTCCTCAGGTTTTCCCTGGTGGCTGCTGAGCATGGCTGTGCCTGGAGACCGGGTGGACATCCCCACCTGACTCCCAGATCTGAGGCTTGGGGCCAGCTTCCTGGCAGGGAGGGCGCCAGGTGCTCTGGGTGAGCAGTGGCAGCTGGCACGTGGGGTGCTGGCGTGGCCACCAGGAAACCCGCTGTGCCCGGAAGCCTTGGCATCTGTGTGACCTCCGTGCAGGGGATCCCTGCTGCGTGGCTGAGCCCTTGGGAAAGGAGCACTCCAGGTACGCAGCTAGGAGGTCCCTTCCTGAGAGCGGGGGTCGTGCCTGTGCTCATCCTGTGTGGGTTCCCGGGGCAGGAACTCACTGCAGCCCTGGGTGGGCCGCTTGCCCCACACCACAAATTGCCCGTTCGGATTTTTGAGGCACTCAGCAGATAGCTCTCTGGGTAGAGAACGACTCCTGACTTTGAGGGGTCTTCTCGTGGCTCTCTGAATTGAGATCTTCACTGCAGTGGAGGTGAAACCCAAAGCCACTTCACACTTGGCCTTGCGTTCCTGGGCTTTGGAGGAATCTAATGTGAGCTAGTTTTATGCAGCCAGAGGGACAGCCGGGGAGATATATTTCAGCTGCCCCAGAAAACACTTGGCCCATAGCGCATGCACACCTTTCTCCAGCCCAGTGCTTCTGGAAACCGCCCTCCCTCGAATCCCAAGGGCCCCCGGCCTCCCCTCGTAAGTGTTCACAGTCCCGGGCGTTTTACGTCAATATTTCTCCAATAGCGGCGGAAGAGCCGGATCCAAGGCAAAAGCATTTTTTGACCTCTGCTCTCAGGAGCAAAGTGCCCCTAAATAATGAGGACCTGGAGGAGGGGAAGGGCACTGTCCCGAAGCCTGCGTCCACACACCGGGCTGTCAGTCAGGAGTCAAAGACACATTCTTCAAGGGCTGCAGACCAAGTTGTCTTTGTGCTCGCGCTGCTTCCATTTCAAAGGCTTCACCAGCGAATGGCGTGTGAGTCATTCCTGGAACCTTCAGGAGTCTCCATGGTGACGGCTGAGTGGGCCTGAGGGAAGCCAGCATTCACTCCACTTCCCAACAAGTTCCTCTTTTCTGATTTTTTTTTTCTTCTTTTTCAATAGAGACTGAGGGTGAAGCTTGAGCTTTTTTGTTTTTTAAACAAATCACAAAATGAAAACTCCCTAAGTTTCTTTTCTATTTTATCAAAAACACATTCTTTCTCTCTGTGTATATTCCAGTCTTTACTTGCTTCTGTTGAGACCCTAAAAAAATAACAGAACACAATGAGAACCATGCATTTGCTTTCTTTTTTTTTTTTTTTCTTTCCTGCAAGTATTATAAGAAGGGACCTGGTTTTCTTGTTTTCCTCAATGAAGAGGTGAAAAAGCTCTGGGTGAACTGTGGCAGTGTGGAGCAGAGATGACACAGCTTCAGCCCCCCGGGGGGTGGAAGGCCTGTCTAGCCATGGTTGCACCCAGCAGAGGTCCACTCGGAGGCTGAAACTGATGTCCAACCACAGCTGGCAGAGCTGGGCATATTCCTACGATCCCAAGCGGTCTTCCTTCTGTGACGTGCAGGGACAGCATAGTATTTAGGGCGTGTTAGGGAACGAGTGTTCACGTTACCATTTGGGCTGTGGGAGCCTGAGTAGGAATCTAGGGCATTTTCCAAATGGGGCTAAATATTAAAATTTAAAACCAGTGTAATGTGAATTGGTCGAGAGTACTACATTTGTAGAATCTTTGGGGGGTACAAATCCTGTGTCCTCTTTCATAATGGTGTATCACCCAATGGTTTCCACGTTGTGGGTGGAAACGAGTTTATGGTGATATTGATGCTTGAATTCTGCTGACTCCATTATTCCTTCAGACTGAAGCAGGACGTGCAGCCTCCTGAAGTTCTACCCCCACATTTCTGGGGGTCTCGGGGGCATCTCGCAAGTACTCTGGTCTGCAGGATGCAGCTGTCCGCCATTCATTAGTGGCTGTTTCAGGCTCCGGGTACCAAAAAGCTTTGCAAGGTTTTTGCTCAGTGCTCTCCGTCCCTCAGACCCAGCCTTCACTCCAGGCCTGGGTTCCAGAGCCAGTCGGTAAAAGTCACATCTTTGTGTCTAGAATCCCGCTTCTCTCTAACAACTGAGGCTTTTCTAGGCTCACTGAGTCTTGCTTTGGGTTCTTTGAACATGGTTTCTTAAATTTTTGGAGCCATGAAAGCCCTTGCAAACGATCATAAAAGCCCCGAACCCTCTCTGGGGAAAGTGCACATATGGGTAACATCTTGCAGACAAACTCAGGAGTTTATGGGACTTCGGGTAAGAATCCTGCCTCGGGAGGAATTTTCTCTCTAGAACTTTCTTAGCCCTGCTGTGGACGTCCGTCCAGACCAGCTCAGCAGCGTGTCAGACTCACCCGGTTGTGGCTGGACCCCCGCAGGAGGTGTGGCCCAGGCCCACGCCGAGGCCACCACAACACACACATTTATTTTCAAACACCAAACTCCACATACGCTGTGCACAAATAGGCATGTAGAAGAAATGGTCTTCTACCCAAGCCTGCCCTTCCAGACCTCTCAAAAAGCTCCGTTTGGAAAGGCAGAGTTCTAAGGCCACATTTCAAACCCCCAAGCACACAGGACTCCAGCACCCGGGGTTGGAGGATCCAAAACAGAGTGGCCTTCGAAAAGGTGCATGTGGGAGTCCTAATCTGACTTGAATTTTCAAAAAAATCACTCATACAATTGCATTTTCCTGCCTACTATTTTCTTTGCCGTGAAGTGACTCATCTCACTTGTCTCCCCGCTGCATGGCGATCTGAAGTTCCTAGGTAGTAGGGTACTATTTGTGCTCACTTCCTAGGGCTGAAATCAATGTGTCGGCCGGGGTGTGTTCCCTCCAAAGGCTGTAGCAGAGGCTCCTTCCTGGCCTCTTCCAACTTCTGGCTGCTCTCAGTGTTCCTTGGCTGTGGCTGCATCATTCCAATCTCTGCCTCCACGCGTGCACGGCCTTCTCCTCTTCCCTGTGTCTCTCCTCCACGTTGTCTCTTAGAAGGACATTACTTAGTGGATTTAGGGCTCATCTGGCTAATCCAAAATGATTCCACCTAAATATCCTTAACTTACATCAGCAAAGACCTTTTTCCAAATGAAGTCACAGGTTCCAGAGGTTAATATATGGGTCTTAATCTTGTGTGTGTCGGGGGGCACCATTCAACCCAGGACAGTATTGTTCATCTGTGTCTCCATCCTCTAACAGTGCTGGATGCATGGAGTTCCTTAGCTGTATTTGTTTATGGCAGTTTGGACTGAAATGTGGGCCTGGGCGCTCTTTCTGCTCCACTCCCAGGTATGAATACAGGGTGGTGTGTGTTTGGAATAAAATCAATGTTTTTGGCATTCTTTCACTATGAAAATAGCCACCGGACTAATTAGAGTAACGGGTTTGTTTTCCTTAGGGATTTCTGTTGGAATATTTATGCCATAGTTTCAACTTATCACATTTTAAGTGTGCAGGAATCACACAGGCATAAAGCAAATATATTTGAAGGTCATTTTTCTCCCTAGAAGTAGAGTCTTCTCAGACTCTCAGTGTCTGAAAACAAATTTGATTTTATTTATGAGATAACCTTTTGTGTATGTATCTCATAATATTTATGAGGATAAAAAGGTATGCATTTACGGAAGTACAACTATATATTTATATATAAGTGACATTATTTCTGTCAAGTGGCATTTTGTTGATATCTAACACCGACCTCCAGGTGTTCATTTAGATGATACACATATAATGGAAGTGACATGCTTTTTTCTTTCTTTAAAAATACAGTTGGGTGTGAAGCCCCTAATGGAAAGTCAATGGATGTAATCAAGTTTTACCCTACTCTCTGAGTACAAATTTTAAGCTTTCATATTAAAATGTACCATGAAGAATCTCTGACCTCACAATCTGGAATGGTTTTATTTGACAGGGTGAAAAGTGTCAATGAGAATAAGTCTGATTTTGCCAGCAGGAACTTTTTAAAACAATCCCTTCCCATGTGCGTAACTCACATGGTATGTACTTTGCACTTCACACAGCTGGTCATAGTTTATGTACGAAATGTTTAGAGTCTGGAGTCCAAAACCAAGAAAGGTCCAGGTTCTTTGTCCCCCATTCATAGTGGAAATTAGTTTAAGTTGCTTTATTTTTATTGTTTTTATTCCACATTCTTTCAAACATAAAGCTTTTGGGGTAGGACTTTTATGAATCATATTTTTTATCATCATTTATCCATTTTTCAATGAACAAGAAACAGAAAAATCAGAAGAGAGCCAGAGAAAAAGCGAGCTCCGTGTCTGCGATGCTCAAAGCATACCACACGCATTAGGAAATGGCAGAAACCCACAAGCTAGACACCCAGCCAATCACAACATGCTGCCCAGCACAGTCAAGTTTAAATGGGAGCGTGCATTTTAAGTCCTGAAGTTTAAGATGCATTAACATCAGGCCTTTCAACTTCACATAGTAATAAAACCCAGCAACAATACAGCATCAATCAACTAAATCAGACTTCACTAAAAGAAAGAGCTTGAGCTTCCGCCCAAGGGAGCCCCGTGGACAGATTGCATCTCAAAGTTGAAAGGACAGTTAGAGCTGCCTCCTCCCTGTCGCTTTCTCTGCTCTGGGACCACTTTGCAATTTTCTTTCTTTCCTGAATGTATTTTAGCTCACACACAGATAGACTGGCTCAGCTGCCAAAAATGAGCCAACTGATCTACCACAGAGTTAGTAAACCTCATTGTTTCAAAGTACTTCGAGTTTTATTTTTAAACTCACTGACAACTCTGTGTGCTTTTAATTAACTTCTTTGACTTTAGTTGTTTCAAATTCAAAAGCCGGCTTGGATTAAAAATTAGATCAGTTTGTGTCAGTGTGTGTTTTAACTGTGTTAAGTTTTTTTCCTTGCTATACACTGACTCAGATAGACGGGGACTATTTATTCATCGAAGGGCCAACTTGCCCTGCATATCTTTGTGGCAGATACTGGCAGGATTATTTTGCATGAAATTGGGTCCAGACCAAATAGCAATGAGCACCAGGGACCGGTTTCATACAAGAAAATTTCTCCATGGACTGGGGGGCGGGGGGATGGTTTTAGGATGATTCAAGCTCATTACATTTATTGTGCACTTTATTGCTATTGTTACATTGTAATATATAATGAAATAATTATACAACTCACCATCATGCAGAATCTAATGCAGCCGCTGATCTGACAGGTGTAGCTCAGGCAGTGACGCCAGTGATGGGGAACGGCTGTAAATACAGATGAAGCTTTGCTAGCTTGCCTGCCACTCACCTCCTGCTGTGTGGCCCGGATCCTAACAGGCCACCAACGGTACTGGTCTGTGGCCCTGGGGTTTGGGGACCTCAGTCAAATAGGGTGGGGGGAGGAAAACAAACGATTCTAGCCTCAAAAACCAACGGTGGCTGCAATTGTTTACAAGTACAAGGGTCAAAGACCCATCTTCTTTATAAAGCTTGGCTAGGCATTGTGATGTAGGCTTTTTAAAATGCAACTTCTTAAGCACCTTCAATACACCCATGTGTTGGGCGCTACCTTTCAATTTGCCAGATACAGGGTGGCCACGTAATTTATTGTCCGTGCCAGGAGAGAGTGGACGGGGCTGCTTTCCAGATGGGATGCCAGGACAGCAGGTGCAAACCAGGACATCCAGATGTATGGAGCTCTTCTGCCCACGGGACACTACCAAGGGCTTTTGAAGGCCACGTGTGTGCTGGAAATGTTGCTAAATTTCACCTGCTAATAGTTCTGATAAGGCCAAGCAGTTTTCTTTTCTTTTCTTCTTTTCTTTTCTTTTCTTTCTTTTTTTCCATCCTAGAATCATCTATTACTTCCTAGTTGATCCACTGGATCTCAGTCACTCACTATTTCTAGACTCCAGGACACTTTTCCACCATGAAGTCCTTTTTATGCCTACACTGCTCCTATCACCTCAGCAGAGCCTCTGCTGTCATCCGTGCAGCCACGGGGCTACATTTGTATCCTTCCTAAGGTGCTCACCCCTTTCTTGTTACACTTTCATGTGTAGTATCACTTTCACTGCTAAATTGAGCAAAGGGACCGAGCAGAGAGCCTGGACTCTCCAGCACTCACTGAATGTGAACCCCTCGTTTTAGCTACTTCTTATGTGTCTTATTTTAATTCTGGCCTTCTCTGGTGTGTTTTTTCACCCAAGTGTGATAAGAAACACACATAGAAGCAGCCTGAAAGCCTTGTTGTATTTGGCACGTACAGGAACAGGCCCACACTACCACTGGCTTTGAACCTCCACCTAAGAGCTGTGCAATCTTGTGCACATTACTTAACCTGTCTGTGCCTGGAAAACGGGAGATAATAATAGTCCCTACCTCCTAGGGTTGTTCTGAGGACCGGGTCCTCACAGAACAGAGCCCGACAACGTTAAATCCTCAATATTTTAGCTATTGTTGTTATTTAGACTGCATTTCCCTGTCATTCAAGCCTTTATTCACATTTTTTTAATTGCATTGTAACTAAAAGCAAACCAAGAACTATCAGCATGTGTCGCGTGGTGAGGCCTAATGTCCACCCACACGTCAGGCTGGGGAACCATCGCCTTAGTAAACCAATGAACACTTGGTGGAACAGAATGAAAAGTCCTCTTAAACACGAGGAGCCGACCAGGCCACCCTCACCCTCAACTTGAGGCCAGAGAGTCAAGGTGCTGGGTCTCTGCACATGTGTGTCCTCGGCTGTAGAACAGAGAGGCCCATGACAGTGCCCGCCCCATGAGGGTGAAGTGAAGAGGAAACAAGGTCACCTAGGCAAAGCATCGTGCATAGTTGCCAGTGCATGACGATCTCTTGCCCTATGTTTGCCGTTGCTCACAGTGTCTGTCCTGGAGCACGCATTGATTGTTGAGGGAGATGTGTCGGGTGTTCCAGGGAAGGAGTCCTCACGTTTCGAAGCTTCAGCCCTTGGGGACCCTGTGCTGGCTCTACCAGGGCACAACAGAATGCAAGGCCCTCTCTGTGCATGAGAAACGCGGGTAACGAAAGTGCCTTCGCCCCCGGGAGCACCCAGAGCAGAAGCCAGCACCAACAGCTGACAGGGGTGGGGAACTGCGGCCTTCTGACTTCCAGACTGTTCTCTTCTAAGCACCAAAGGAGGCAAGAAAAGCTTCATCCTTCTCTGCTGCACCCCTTTTAATACAAGGTTTTGTTCTGTACAATCTGGATTCGGTCACGAGGCTGCATGCACTTAAGGACCTAGAAGGCTGTCGGTGGTCCCAAGGCCACAGATTTCCCACCCCAGCTGGAAGCAAGAGTGACCCTTAGCACCGGCAAATTAAGGCCATTCACTGGCGGGCTAGGAAGAGCCAAGAAATCTGTATTAATGAACCAAGGACAGGATGTGAGCTCCCTGAGATGCTGGAGGGAGAAAGGAAGTTGAGGGTATCCGTTAGCATCGTTCTTGCATCCCCTACCCCTAGAGTGACTCACCCAGATTGGAGTGGCATAAAGAACTTAGGGTTGCACATAGCGCACAGTCACTGTCCCAGGGGATGAAGTTTGTTCACTTACAGGTGCATGTGACCCTAACTCCTACATCTCTCCTATTCCCAGGGTCCCCGTGAAAGGGAATTCCACCAACTTTTCTTGGCATTCTCTGCCAATAATTAGCAATTTTTCTTTGTATTTATCCTTCTTAGTGCCTTTCCTTGTTCAGCTGTGCTCATGGACAGATAGCTAGAGCGGTTTGCATTCTCCTCCAGCAAACACGTCTCTGAGTCCAAATGGCACAGTTGCCCTCAGTTAATTTTCACTTAGATCTTAACCTTCTTGGTGTATTTCCACTTGGATTCTGGATATTAAAGTAGAAATAATGCTTTATGACCTTAAGCCAGGCGCCAGCTGCTTCCCCACCCTTTCCCCTGTGGTTTAGTGACCCACATGGGCCAGTTCTGCAACAGCCTTGTTTCTGGAGTTCTAACCTCCTTCCCAGCAGGAATGACTAATGCTGAGAGTCACGTATCACACCAAGGTTCACCAGGCAGAGCAAATGCTCCTTTGAGACACACTTTCGAACAGTGATATCTGTTCTTGGAACCAGGGTTAAGTTTAGTGAGAAAAAGAAAAAAAAAAAGTCCCAGCTTTGCCCTCCCTCCTCTTCAAGTCTGCCCCCTCACCTCCCCAAGGTCACGATGAGAGCGGTTTCAGAAGTGAGCACTCTGGTCCCACTCAGTTCCGTGGGCGCAGTTCCATGTCCTGCAATTCCATGACGTTCCAAGGGAGGCATGACTGTGGGGCGAGCTTGGAACACACTCAGATTGGCAGCAGCTGTCCACTGTCACCATTTTTTTGCTCTTGCATAAGAATTTCAACAACGGTACAGGAGGGGGCTGCAGCGGGGCTAGGGGTGCAGCAAGACAACCTCCTTTAACCTTCTCCAAATCTTTCCAACCCAGCTTTGCTCCATGCAACCACTTCTGCCAGAAGTCTGGGCAGCAGGACCCCAGGCTTTGGCGTTGTCGCCGCTCCCAGGCTGATGGACTGGCGGAGGAGGGGAGCTGGGTTCCCAGCCAGCATGGAAAGGAACTCCAGGCTCCTACGATGCCTTGTACTGAACGGGTTCACAGCCTCCACCCACTGAGCCTGCCAAAAACATTCTGTCTCAGCTAAGCCCAATCGCTCCTCATCCCCACCTCCAGAGAAAGAAGAAATCTTGCAGGAGAGACACTTGGTCAAGCTACAATAACAAAAAGTGGATGCAGTGGAGTGTGGAGAGAGGGAGTGAAGTGGGGCAGGGGGCCTGGTGACGGGACAGGTTTAGGGTGGCGTCGCGGAGTGAGAACCCGCGGGCTGGGCTGGAAACACACGGGAGAGGACGCTGCGTGAAGTTAGGCTGCACATTGTGTATAGGGATCCTCTTTGGTTTTCAGGAAAATTAGTAAAAGATCCGAGTTACTTTGCAATTCCTTGTGCTTGCAGGACTGTGCGTGTTCGGCTGCCCCATGAGGGTCCAGTCTGTGTGAGGACCACGCATGTGCACGCGCCATGGGCCCACGCATGTGCACGCGCCATGGGCCCACGCACGGAGACAGGGCCAGCCTGGGGGTGTGTTTCCACTCCTTGGAAGCAAACGTGCAAGGCTGAGGAAGACGCTGGGGCTTGGGTGCGTGGAACAGGCAATGGTGACAAGTAGAGGTGGTGGCAGCTGTGGGCGATGGCATTGGTCTCCATTCAAGCTGTGTTTGTTTTTGACTTTATGTTTCCCCTGCCAGGGAGCCCGGAGTCCCGGTTGCCTGCCTCCAGGTAGCCGGACTGGGAATTTCATTTCACGGTGTCTCGCGGTTGTCTCTGCTATTGGCAACCAGAAGAGTGAAGAGACTGCAAGTTAAGTGTCCATTTTAGGGCCAATTTTTGTTGCTGGCTCCTTCCTCTGGGAAAAAGACACTGATTTATGGCTGGACAATCCCTACACACAGAGATCAAATCATTCTTTCCGTCTCTTAGCTCATTTTTGTTTAGAGGAACAGATGGTTTCCATAGGCTGTGTGGAAAATGGCTGAGAAAAATCAGAGTAAAAAAAGTTAAAGTCTTTATTTCTGTCTCTTTCTCCCCACAGATGAGTTTGAAATTCTTGCTTGGGGCCATATGGAGTGGATATTCCTTCCAGAAGGAAACTATATACTGCTCTCTGCTTCTACTCAACTGCTTTTCACTTTGCGAGTGGACCCTTTGAAGCAGCCTTTTCTGTACCTCCGATTCTGACATGAATAATTGTTTAATTGCCTTTCAGTCTATGCAAGATAAGGAGCCATGTCTCGAAATTATATAATTCTCTTAACCAAACAATGGCCGAGCCACCCAGAGCCATTTTCAAAGAAAGACAAAAATTCCTCACATATGTTAAGCATTTTACTCTTTTCAAAGTGCCTTGCTCTGCATTATTTTGTTAAATGGGATGATGCATACTAAAGCACGCTGTAAACTGGATCACATAACAAAAGGGTAAAATTTTACAACGATTATCGATGTGATTTTTCCATATAGGAAACTGGGGCTTAGTGAGGGGAATTTACGGCCCCAAATCACAGCAGATAAAGGGGCCCAGCCCGGTCTGTTTGCTAAGGCTGGATGCACTCTCGCTCCTGGGCAGAGGACACCTCCCCTGGGTGGCCCTCCCCAGCAGAGGTCAAGGAGTACAGGGGCCCCGGACAGAGGCCGTGCAGAGGGCGGGGCCTGGCTCAGGCCTCAGCCCTGTGTTCTGCTCTGCCACCCTGCGGTGTCCCCCCCCCCAAGGTTTCAGGCAGCAACTCGCCTTTTCCTCTTGCTCCGTCGCCATCAGTCCCTCTTCCACAGACTTCTGTCCCTTGCGCTGTGGCAGAGGAATTGTTGCATTCTCTAGATTTAAGAAATGTATAGGTTCCTTTCTTTAAAAAATTGTCTCTGAAATAAGCTCACAACCATTTGCATATCTTAAAAAAGGTGTCAGCGAATTCTCATGACGGGATTTGCGTTTAGCTTCAAGGATGTTAGAAGAGAACCTGGGGCAGCACTGCTGGTGGGGGCTGAAGCGCCTGCCATCCACCCCCACCCTGTCTCTCCAGGATGGAGCCCACTCTGGGGAGCAGCAGGATACAGGGCCAAGGCCCCCCGCATCCCAAGACCAGTGAACCCCATGGGAGTGCAGGGCAGCCTGAGAGAAGGGGCAGGATACAGGTGGTGAGGGCAGTTTCTGCCTTGTTTGCCTTGAGAATGGGCAGTTGTTGGACCATGCCGATTATTTAATGTTGTAAGTGCTTCAGTGCTGTCTTGAATTATAGTCTTCTCAATGCCTCAGTCTCTCTCTGGCAGTATGGTAAGGATCTCCCCTCATGTAAATCTCTTGGGGACCACTAGGAGTTGACTAATTCAACTAGGAGTTGAATTTTACTATTTTAATATGTATTATAGAAGATCAAAAATCCATACTTCATGGGTGAGACAATATATAGATTTGAGACTGTCAGATTGTAGAGTAACAACAAAGCAGAAGGAAGATTACCCTGTGGGAATGAGGCACTAAGTAACCAAGTAGTCAGGAAAACAGCCTGAATTGTAGTTCCCTGGGGACGGAATGAAAGAAGACACAACCAAGAAATTTAGCTCCTTATATCTCCTGGAAACCTCAGAGAATTAAATTCATGGACTCAATGGATGAAAACTGTTTCTGGATTTAAAAACTCAGCAAGGCTCCATTTCCCCTTTTCCTGTCCTGCCCAAGGAACAGAGAGAACAAGAAAAAAGGCATGATTGTGTTTTAGAGGTCCAGTTTGGGGAAGTCAGCCCAGAGTAGAGAAAAGAGCAAAAATTTTGTGGTGAGATGAAGCAGGGTTCAGATCCTACCTCTGAGAATGTAGGCAAATTAATCTCTCTGAGATTCATTTTCTTCACCTAGAAAACTGCTAATATTTAATATTTACCTTAATAGGGCCACACACATAAGAAATGGTAGCAGTTATTTTGTCCTTTTTATATGAGTAGGACAAACTTAGAACTCATTAAAAAAGTGTTGTCACAGTTATTTCTTGCTTTTCTTACAAGAAAAAAAGGTGTATCTTCAGAGTGTCCAATAGCACAGAAAGGAAAAAGAAAATGAAGGGCACATTGCAAAGAATCAAGATTTCTTACTCAAAATTCAATCACAGCTCCATAATGAGAGCGGAACACTGCCCTCTTGTATCCCTTATTGCTAAGTGTGCTAGCTTTCATCTGAGAGAATGCGGGAAGCTTTAGGTCACATCCTTGAATACCACTCCAAATGTCTCATGTTTCTGATAATGTCCTTCAGGACGTTGAACACACTAACTATAAAAGAGATGAATGACTGTGGATTATTCAGCAATTCAGAAACTTTAAGAACAGTTTCTTAAGTCTTCACTCATAAACGTGGTGCTGTTTCCCCTTGGGTAATTTCTCTCATCTTTGTAGTCAGATGTCAACAGGCATCATTTCTTCTTCACGTTCAAGACCAAAGAAAGAAGCAGAGCGGTGGGAGGCTGTTAGCTCTCACCAGCGCCCCCTCTGGCCACTCTGGCAAAGGCGGCCGAGTCGAATCCTACTGCGAGGATTGGGTGTGGGTGGACGCAGGTCTGTGAAGAGCCTAGAGCCCTGGGCCAGAGTAGGGTGGCCCGGCCTGCCACTTCTGTTCTGTCTCTTCTCTGCACTATCCTGATTAGAGAAAAATACAGGAGAATGTTTGCAAATATTGTGCAATAGAGCTGGCAGTTTTGCATAATACTACCAAATTTGGAATGAGGTTTAGGAAGAATCAAAACAACTTAGGGAATGCATGTTCCCTCCCCTCCCCCGCTCCCACTGAAATACCTGATAATTAACCACTTTTTATTTTTTTATGTTATAAAACTTGGATCTTGTGCTTTTTTTTTTTTTACTGTATATAAGTCAATTCTGTGATACTCTAAAGGTATAAAGTTTCATTGACATACTCAGACCATCCCCCTACACATCCTCAATGCTTCCTTGTACCTGCCTTAGGAACCTTAGTGATCTTATCAGTCACTCAGATTAGGGAAATTTACAGCTGAGTATTCTCTCTTCCAGATCTTGGGAGAAATTCTCAAACCTTGCACTTCTGTGTCTCACTCCTTTCACATCCTGAAGTTGAATTTGGTGATAATTATATATACTGCTATAGCACTTGATAGTTTTTAAAACAAGGTTATTGACTATATTACAAGCAGAGGAGATTTCATTATTTTGTTTTTTAGAGGAGAACATTGGTGTTCAAAAAAATTGACATATTTTTGTTTAATATCTTCATTACAGACTTGGATACTGATCAATTTATAGAATCACTGAATCTAGAGGAGAAACCACACATATTAGATTTAAGTTGCAAAATAATTTTGAGATAAATTTAATTTTTAAGTGTAAAAATGAAATCATAAATGGGTTGGAAGAAAATTAAAAAAAATATTCTTATAATTTGGAGTGAGGTAGAGAAAGACTGTATAACTGGAACTTCCAGGACAAAAGTGATAGTGGAAAATATTGCTAGATTTGAGCGTTTAAAACACATACACACACAACGCATGCAAAACTTCTGAATGGTAAAAGATATACTCTGATATACTTTGGAGTTTAATGAAGCAAAAAAGGGTAAATGACAAACTGAAAATAAAAAGGTTAACATCTTTAATATATAAAGAGCTCTTACAAACCAATAAGGAAAAGCTGACTCCATATGTTAACAACAGATATAAACAGCAAATTTGCAGAAGAAAAATAAAGATAGTCAATAAATATAAACAAAAACAATTTTAACCTTCCTGGTAACAAAATAAAAAAGATTAAAAAATAAAATTCTCCAACCTGATGGAAAAAAAATAAAATAGGATGAAAACACCCAGGGTGGACAAGATTTGGGGAAATAGGCACCTTTGTGTTATGTTTTTGGGAATTTAAAGTGGTACCATCTTTTGGAGAACAATTTGGCGTTACATATCAAAATCCTTGAAAGAGAGCATAACATCTGATCTAGTCTAGGAATGAATCCTCAGCAAGTAATTGGGCTAAATTTGCCAAAGATCCAAGTACAAAAATGTAAGCAGTGGCATTTTTGTTCAAAATAGTGAAAAATGAGAAACAACCTAAAATATCGACAATATGGGTCATATATATCATAATTAAGGCATCAAAAGAAAGGCTACCAAATATAGTACTATGAATAGTTTGATGTAATTTTATTTAAGAAACGTGCATATATATTAATGAACACACACATACATATAAGCATGTGCATATATATGTTATATATATATACACACAGAGAGAGAGAAACAGTGCCAGTCTCCACTCTCAGTGATTTACATGTAACAATTCATTTAATGCTCTCTACAGCCTTGAGAAGTGGGTGCTATAATAAACTACATTTTACAAATGAGGAAACTGAGGCAGAAGGAGAGAAGCACTTGCCTAAAGTCGCACAGCTAACAAATGGCAGAGCCAGGATTCCGATCCAAGCAGTGCGTGACACTGTGTTCAGCCTCCTCTGCTTTATGGGGACAGACCAAGGCTTGGGGTACACCCTGCCTGGCCTTCAGGGCTTACCTCTGGGTAGAGGGCTTCTGTTTATTAGTTTAAAAAAATCAAATCCGTATGTTCTGACTTTTGTGCCCTTAACCCAGGTTACTTAGTGGTGAAGTGTTACAAGTTTGTTTAAAGTTGCAAAGCTGAGGAAATATTTCTTCCCCCGCTTGCTTGGCTGCTTTGGTAACTTACAGGCCAAAATGAGATCAAGGAAGGGCGGCCCAGCCTTCCTGACTCCAGCTCTCTGCTCAGCCCTGGACTGTGAAGCCCCACAAAGAAAACAAAATGTACTGGGGCAGGGGGCAGGGGGTTGCTTTTTTTTTTTTTTTGCATTTCGTTTCTTTCTGAAGATTCCACGCCTGCCAATTTTTTCTTCTAGAGGAATTATTGCATGAGGCCCAGCATTCCGAAGACCTGACATGCAGGCCAGGAGTTTGGCCCTGTGTGAGCAGTCCCCTCCCCACTGCCGTCAACCGGGCATGGCCAAGATTCTCATTCCGCTCACTGTTTTCTCAGAATCCCAGAGGGCCTCGGTGTGGGGAAAATTCTCATTTTATTTTCTGACTCAAATCATGTTGGCTCTTGAGATTATAACAAATACCAAGGGGGCTAGAAATTGTACCGTGTTTCCTGTTATTAAATTCATAATTTTAAAAAGAGAGTGCATGCTTTTTCTGAAATCTGCATCAGTTTTATCAGCTCTAAGGTGGACCCGTGTAGATTCCTCGGTACGAAAGTGATGATGGTGGCCGTGGTGATGACTGTCACAGTCTTCTGGCGGTCGGTCCTATGTGCAGAGTGCTTTGTGCAAAGTGCTTTCCTTGTGCAAAGTGCTTTCTACACACCGTTCGCGTTGACTGCTGCTCGCAGACGTGGAGGGAGGTGAGAGCATCCTCACCTTTTGCAGGCCCCAGTGGTTTAGTGGTTGGCGCATAGTCACAGAGTTGCAAAGTGCAAGGGCTGGGATCTGAACTCAGGCTCGTGTGAGTTCAAAGCATGTGCCTGAACATGCAGGTCAGGGCCCAAGGCCAGAGGTGGCTGTGACTACGTGGCACGTGAGTGCCCACTTCCCAGCCTCTCACCCACCCTGGAAGGCACCGGGCCAAGGGGCTTACTCGGGGTGTGGAATGAATGAGTCGCTGTGGGAACAAATGCATCCATAGAGCCACCACCAACACGCCAGAGAGCGTGAACAATAGAAAAATGGCCATTACGTAAAGTCTTTTTTTATTTAAGAGAAGGACTTGGAGGAGAGGGGAGCCTGGGTTTTTGCTGTGGCTTTTATTCCTTTTTGGTCTGGTGTCTCTTGAATGGCAGTGTACTTTAAGTTCTGGAGAGAGAGATGGGGACCGAGCGTTGCCTAGAGAAGAGAGAACAATTTACTCTAAACTCCAGCCTGGTGTCTAGAGCAGGGATTGGCAAACTTTCTTTGGAAAAGTCCAGAGTAAATATTTTAGGCTTTAAGGGCCAGACCATCTCTGTTGCAACCACACAGCCTGCTGTAGTCACATGGAACCAGCCATATGTAAACAATTAGATGTGGATGTGTCTTCATAAAACTTTATTTATGGACATTGAAATGTAAGCCTACTTCATATAATTTTTATGTCACAAAATTATTACTCTTTATTTTTTTCCAACTATTTAAAAATACTACCCAACATGAGCTACAGATTCAATGCAATTCCTATAAAAATGTATTAATAAAAAAGATCCTTAATCATGGTATCACAAACATCGGCAGGAGGTGGAAGTTAGCCAGTGGACTGTCATTTGCCTGTTCTGTCCTAGATCCTAGGCACATGGGAAGAATGACCCTTTTCATCTTTTCCATCTTGTCAGCTCGGCCACCTTGGGTAGGAAGGGGTTTATGAAAAGCGCTTCCTCATTGTACCACCTGGGTGACAGTGGGCAAGTCACAAGTTACTGGTGCTATGTGTGCCTCTACTCTTCTTTCCATAAAATGGAACATAGATAGTCCCTAGCTTAGAGGATTAAATAAGATCATCCATTGAAGGCACTTAAAACAGCATCTGGCATAGAGAAGCCGTCACTAAATATTAGCCATTATCATTATTGTTGTCATGGTTGTTGCTGTAACTGGGATGCAGGAAGATGTGAGATCCCAACAATAGTTTGGTCTGTTGGCTTCTTCCAGGGTCAGCAATGATTTTGAGGGTATTATGGGGTTCCCTGGTCCATACCTTGGCTTTCCCAATGTGCCCACTTTGGAGTAATACATTTATAGAGTTAGAAGGGCTCTCAGAGTCCTTCTAGTACAACCTCTCGGCCAGAGTGGGAATCTTCCCTGTAGCCACCATGACAACAAGCCATCTCTCTGCTCTGTATTCTTTTATGATATGGTTGGTCAGTCGTGGCCACAAGAGGAAACTCAAGTAAAAAGCAAAGTTTGCTAGACTCACGGGTCCTAGAGACAGGAGGCAGGGCACTCCTGCAGGGACACAAGGGTGGTGCAGACAGAAGACAAGAGGGGAATGTTTAGGCCACGACCTTTTTGCAGTTTCCCTGGGAAAGGCGGGGCAGGGTGAATGGCTTGGCATTGGCTAGTGTGGGTAATCCTGGCTGGCTCTAAGAGCGGTCTCTAGTTGCCTGGCGCCTGGTCTTGGCATGCAGAGGGCAGAGTATTGCCTCCTGGGTGCTTGGGCCAGAGAGAGGAGAGGCCTGGCTCTTCGTGAGGTTAGTTTGCATATCAAAGGCTAAGTCCTTCAATAATTGGCTAGATCTGGAGGAAGGGCAGTCTCTCCTCAGCCAAAAAGTTTTCTTAGGATGTCAAAACATTGTACAGAAAATGTAAAAATCTTTGTAACATCATATTCTTCCAAATGAGATTTCCACTGCACCTGACCACATTATAAGTTCTAGATGCGAGCTTGGTTGCTTCCTATACCTACTGTGTTTCCCCGAAAATAAAACCTACCCATAAAATAAGCCCTAGCAGGATTTCTAAGCATGTGCGCAATGTAAGCCCTACCCTGAAAATAAGATGGGCATGGCTACGCAGCGTATCTGCACAACCCGTGCATTTTGTTGCGGAGCAGTAAAGCAGCCCTTCTCATCTGCCCCATGGTGAGAGCTACTATCCCAGAGGCGACCGGAAAGGTGCAGGCAGCCCCACCAACAAGGTTATCAGGTCCCAGCCATGCTGTGCATGCTGCAAGCTGAGGCTTTGAGGGGAAAATAACACATCCCCTGGAAATAAGCCCTAGGGTGTCTTCTTGAGGAAAAATAAATCTAAGACCCTGTCTTATTTTGGGGGACACGTGGTAATCGCCACTTTCGTTCCTGGGCTTGGAGACCCTCCCTCCTGACGTTCTCCTACGTATCTGGCTGTCCCCACGTGCCCCTACTTCCTCCTCCATCTCCTCTTCCGACAGCCATTGGCCACTTGTAGCTGGCTTCACTTTGAGGTCCTTGGAGACACAGAAGAGGTCTGGGGCATCTTTGAGCGCAAGCACCCAGCCCGTGCAAGCGCTCCGTCGGTGTGTGCAGAATTGAAGGGTACCCTGCTTCCCACACGTGGTTCTCATCAGCAGGCTCGCTCTTCTCTGCACTCGTCTGTGCTTGCTCTGGACTCCCCATGTACCAGATGCTCCCGGCTGCTGCAACATCCTAACCTACATTCCCTCCGTGCCCCGCAGCACGGAGTGCCCCACCAGCAATTAAAGAGACTTAACCAAGTGCCAAAGAACACACACAACCGGGATGGACTGGCCGGTCTGGGTAGGCTTCCATGCGAACCCTGCCACCGAGAGGGAGTGTTTATTCGGGCCGACAGGAAGCAGTGAACTCAGAATAACACAGCCAGAGCCCGATGAGGTAAGCACAGAGGGAAAGAAGTAAAATTTTCCATTCTAGTTCAGCCATGACTAAAGTTGTCAGGAATCAGTGCAACAACTACGAATTTTAACATATTTGCAGGGGTAGATCTCTTTGCAAATCTGGGCTTTTATTTTCTCCATATGTTCCTACTTTAGCTTTCACAAGACTTTTTACAGTTACAATTGCAGGAAAAATGATCTGAAGCACATTCAGTATATTTTGTTCATTTATTTAACAAACACTCAATAGTACTTAGTTACGCCAGGCACTGTTCTGAGAACTTTTTATATAACCATGACACCACGCTGCTTTCCATTCATTTATTCATTCATTCAGTAAAATAAATTTGATCTCTTCTATGAAACCACATTGTGCTAGGGATAAAAAGGCATGAGATACAGTTTTTTTTTTCTCTCTAATGGGCTTAGTGGGAAAGACAGACCGAGTAAATCAATAACGTAACACTTACAGTAAATGACATGCTCAGGGCATACATGGGAGGTATCATTTGTCCCATGGGACAAGGAGGAGGGACATCAAACTGAGCCTTGAGTAGGTGATGTTTAAACCGGGTCTTAAAAGCTGAGTGAGGGACTGTGAAGAGAGGAGGGGCCATGCAGCAGCGACAGCCGTGCACAGCACTGAGCGGAAGCCAGCCGTGCCCTCAGGGAGCTACAAGCCACAGTCGCCAGCCCTAAGGAACGGGTGCATGTCTGACAGTGAGGAGGGTCGTAGACAGCTTGGGCTGCTGTCACCAGGTGCCACGACTGAGCAGCATAAAAATCAGAAATTTGCTTTCTCACAGTTCTTGATGCTCAAAGTCCATGATCGAGGTGTGTCTTAGTCTGTGTATGCTGCTGTAACAGACCACACACTGGGTCATTTATAATGAATGGAAATTTATTTGGTTCCAGAGGCTGGGAAATCCAACATCAAGGTGCTGGCATCTGGCAAGGGCCTTCTGGCTGCATCAGCACCTGGCTGTAGGCAACAGGGTAAGAGAGAGTGAAGCTCAATTTTATAACAAACCCAGTCTCTCCATGACCAACCCACTCCTCAGGTAATGACGTCGATCCACTTGTGAGGGCAGAGCCCCCGTGACCTGATCACCTCCCAACACTGTTGCATTAGGGATTAAGTTCCCAACACATGGACTTCGGGGGACACATTGGAACCACAGCAAGGGGCAAATCTGGTTTCTGATGAGGGCTGCCTTCCTGGTTTGCAGGTGGCTGTCCCTTGCTGGATCTTTTCATGTGGCCTTTCTTCTGTGGGCCTGCAACCCCTGGAGTCTCTTCCTCTTCTTATACAGACACCAGTCCCATGGGATTAGACCCCACCTTGATGACCTCATTCAACCTTAATTACTGCCCTAAACTATCTCCAAATACAGTCCCATCCTGTGCGGTGAGGGTCGGGGCTTTAGTATATGAATTGGGACACGATTCAGTCATAGGACACAGAGAGGAGGGATTGAGGGAGGTGAGGCTGGTGTGGCAGCTGCTGAAATAGTCCCGGGGAGAAGTGATGGAGGCTAAGCAAACTGAGCGGTGTCATGGCCTGTTTACAGGACGGAGGATGAACACAGAACATAAAACACAAACGCAGAACACAAAGAAAAACACAGACACACAGACAGACGGTTGACTCAAGTAATAATACACTAGGTCCGTTTTATTTTTATACTCTAAAAGATTAGATTAAAGTTATTTCCTTGTATGTAACCACCCAGGCGTGGCAGTGATAGCCATTCCAGAATAGCCTTAGGGAAGCAGATATCCCCTGACTCAGAATTTCAAGGTGGTTGCTCTAGGCACTAGGCATAGATAAAGGACCGAGATTAGCAAGGATGGGCAAGGTGAGCCACAGGGGGCATTTCTCATCCCCAGCTTCTCTTAGGGTGACCCCCTAAGATCTTTGGCTGAACCCCGGCAGCTGTGCCTGGCTTAGGTCGCCCCTCCCTTGAGGGGTCTTACCCGTCATTGACTAACCAGCCATCTTATGGGGTGTATGCAGCAATCACAGGAACAATGTGTTTATCACGTGACCTCCAGACCCCCAATGCTGTGGGGTGGGGCTGCTCTTGCTAGTTGCAGCTCAGGTCCTTTGTTATGCCTCTAGGCAACACCTTTGTTTATCACAGGGAGCCTGTCCCTAACAGATAACTTTCAAACGCTCTGGGCAGAACACGTACATTACTCACTAACTTTAATTCGTAAACTAGGAAAATATATGTCAGTCCCCTACACAGCAGCAGTAGGGGTGGGAGATCAGCAAAGAGTGCTGAGGTTTGTAGATGGCGGAGTCAGCGAGTGGAGGCAGCCAGTTGGCTGGGAGGCCTGGGGTGGAGGGACAGAAGAGGAAGTGAGAGGGTGCAGTCTCAGATGCCTTCAGAGCCCCAGGTTGAGGGCTGGGGATGCCTCCCTGGGCTGAGGAGCACAGGAGAAGGAGCACATCTGGACGGGGAAGGGAGACTATGAGTCAGAGGTGCCGAGGGAAAATCACATGGAGAGATTGAGCAGGGAGTTGGGTATATTGGTTGGAGAATCTATAAAGAAGACTGGCCTGGAGCTAGAGATTCAGAAATCATCAGCTTATATGGGGTCATTGGAGCCAAAGATTTGGACAAAGTCACCTGGGAAAAGGAGTGGCCTAAGGAGGGGGAAGAAGAACAGAAGACAGAGAGCTGGTGCTATTCACTGAAGTTCAGGCACCATGCAAGATGCTGCAGGTAGGCTGTCATCTCTTTGAATGAAACCTTACAGAAGTCCCCTGATATAGGCATCAAGCAAACACCTAAACTGCACTTACTGGCCAGGCATGGTGGCTCACACCTGTAATCCCAGGTACTCAGGAGGCAGAGGCAGGAGGACTACTTGAGGCCAGGAGTTTAAGACCAGCCTGGGCAACATAGAGAGACCTTGTCTTTTAAAAAAAATGATTGCACTTACTATGTGCCAGGCATTTCTTAGGAGTACTTTGCAATAGCTCATCAAATCTTCCCAAACCCCACAATTTTCATGTTAGGAAACTGAAGCACATAGGAGTGACGTGTTCAGGGTCACAGAGCTAGACGTGGAACTGCAGCCTGGGTAATAAGGCACAACAGTCTGTGCTCGTAACCACATTGCTGTCCTGCCTCACCCTGTATCGGCCTAATTTTAGAGATGAGAAAATTCAGGATCAGAGAGTTTAAGAAACTTGTTCCAGGTGACATGGCTCGCAGTGTTAGAGTCACGTTTTAAACCCTAAAACCTTGGCACTTTTCATGACATTGTGCAACTTCTTTATAAGCTAAGGAAGGAGAGAATTGCAGGGATAAATGTGGTCTAGTGAGATCAAAACAGGAAGTATCTATTAGATTTGGCAACGCTGAGGTCACTAGGGACTTAGAAGGTCAGTTTTGGTGGCACCATGGGCAGAAGGCAAGGTATAAAGTCTTGAGGAGAGAATGGTAGGCAAGGAATTTAGAGGGCTCTTTCAGAGAGTTTGGAGAAAGAAGAGAGATGGAAATGCAGCTAAAAAGAGAGATGGGGTGTAAAAATGTTTAAAGAGTTATTTTTGTTTATGATAGGAGAAACCTGCAGATGTTTGTAAGCTGACAAAAAATAAAAAATCTGGGAATGGGGGTAGTAGTGGTGCAGAATTGATTTCCAATCTGTTGTGCATTTGGTGGATTTCAATCAGGGTCTCTGAATTTGACCAGCTCTGGACCTCCAAAGCTGAGAAACTGAGCCTGCAAGCTGGTGATGTCACCAAAGCACAATGACCCCAACGGGGGCACATAAAGGCAAGATCTTTATCTTGTCTTGTTTTAACTGCTGGCACAGCCACAGAGTGCTATTGCCACAGTCTATAAATCTGAATAGTAGCATCACAGCTAAACTGTTAACCTCACTTGTAATCTACGAAATACAAATAAAAATAGCTACGCATACCCTACCCCAGTACCAAAGAGTTAAAACCATTAGAAATCACTGCTGGTGAGAACACAAATTGGTACAAATCTTTTTAGAAAACCATGGTGCATGTTTCCAGAGCCATACACATTCTCATGTCACTCGTCCCTGTAGTTCCATTTCTGAGAGTTGGGATACAGAAAAAAATTAAAGTGCAAAGATGTTTATTGCAGCATTGTTTATAAGGAAAAACTGGAAGTGATCTGTGTTCAGAGTAAAGAAATGTCTAGACAAACAATAGAACATACACTAGATGGAAAATAGCATAGTGGTTTAATGTACCATTTACAAAGACAGTGCAATTTTCAAAACATAATATACATATAGTGTTAAATGAGAAAAGCAGAATAGAAATTCTACAGTACGAATGCAACTGTGTAAGCAAACCAACGACATGAATGAGACTGAAAAGGTCTTCACCAGTAGTGATTATGTTTGCCTGCTTGCTGCCTGGATAATGAGAAGGAAACTAAACCTGGAAAGATCTCTCTAGCTCTCCACTGATTAGCAATGGCTGACATTATACTGAATATTTTTTTCTGTTTGCTTTTTCATATCTCTCTCTGGCATTTTGGTAGTGCATAAATTATCCACAAAGAAATGCAGGTGTCTTACTGAAAATTGCATCAAATGACACCTCTAGGTAATATACCAGGAAATCATCTTTAAAATGTTTTTATTATGCTCAACATCATTTTTTTTTTCTGTATAAAACAATACACATGTATTTGGAAAATGCAGAAAAATTGTAGAATCAAAGAACGGTGGAGAAGCAAAAAAAAAAAGAAAAAGCTCTTTTAATCTTTCTACTCAGATAATAAGTGTTGGTATTTTGCTATACAGATTTTGAGGGGAGGGACTGCTATGTTAATCTTAAGTGCATATAATTCTGAAATAAAACTCTGATGTAACATTTCGCCCCTCAGCAAAGCCACGTTGTCCACAGGCAGTGCAGTGCAGGTTTAAGGACAGTCAGTAGTTGCTGAGCTCAGTGCATGTGGAGTGGGGGCGGGGTGGGGCTGGGGTGTGCTCTGTAGCGGACCTGCCCTCATTGACTTACTAACTGAGAAAGCAGCTTTTGGAGCTGTCGTCGTAGTTGTTGAGGGCGTATTCCCTACTAGATCAGAGACATGTTGTAAGCAAAATATAACTGGATTTCGGCCACATGTTTGGACATGGTGCCAGAAGACGAGTTCATGCTGATCCCTGCACTCCTCCCTGTCACTTGAGGACAGGGGCCATCTTCTATTCACTTCTTATCTCCAGCAAAGCACTGAACATAGCAGATGCTCAATAAACATGTGTTGAAGTAAACTAAAGGCTTGGGTTCAAATTCCCACCCTATTACTTATTAGCTAGATACTCCCATCCACTTCTCTGGCTTCAACCCCATCTTTGATCTAATGCTTTTGCATCTCATTACTCCAGACTCAGCTAACTCCTTGCCTCCTGGACTTTTCCACCTTCACGTTCCATAAGTAGCTCAAAATCAGTATGTCCCCACCTGAACTCATCGTCATCCCTCCCCAAACCTGACCTCTGACCTCTCGCTTCTCCTCTGACCTCTCACTTTATTAACAGTGTCTCCACCTGTCCAGGCATCCAAGTGAGACACGAATCGCCTCTCTCTTTACTGTCTTCCATTTATTTGCTCATGAAATCTTGCTGCCCCTAACTCAAGAATGTTGAAAACTCATCTTGCCATGTCCCCTCCCACAGCTACTGTGAGTTCAGAACCTCATTATATCTTACCAGGGTCATTACATCAACCCCCTAACTAGTTTCTGCCTCTAAACTTCCTGTTTCAAAACATCTTCTGCGTGGTCATAACCAAAGGTATTTATCTAAACTCAGGCAGAGTTACATCACTTCCTTCCTTAAAAACATCCAGAAGTCCTCTATTGCCTTGAGAATCCAAATTCCTAGACAACTCAGAGGACCTGTCACAATCTGGCCCCAACATCCCTTTCTGGTCCCAACTCTTATGAAACTCACCACCCTCATCCCAAATAGCACGGTCTGCTTTAGCCACCTAAAATTTTCCACTCTTTCCCACATAGACCGTGTCTTCTCTCTCTTTGTATAGGCTAGTCCAGAATCTTCTCTCCCAACTTCTTCTCAATGGTGCTTTCTCACCTGGAACCTGGGAGCTCCTACTTTCTATTCCAAGTCTGGTCTATGTGTCACCTTCTCTGAGCACCCTTCCTGGGCCTCCAAGGCAGAACTAACCACTCTTTTGACCTTGCTCTCTACTACAACTAAGTAGATGTACTTAGTTCATACATCTACTATAGCATTTATTGCGTCCTTTTTTCATATGTGTGACCTCAGAGCTTAAGGTGGTCCCTGGTACATAATGATGACCCTATAAATGTTTGGGACAAGAGTGAACACCTAGATAGGGCATGATGGATCTAGCTCCTGGTGCTACATCCCTCCCCTTGTAAAAACAGTTCCACCCTCTGAGTCCTGACTACTGTCTTTGCCCATCTCTGTGCAGTGATCCTCAAACTTCACTTTGCAAAAGAACCCCATAGGTGCTCGTTTCAGGGAAGACAGTGTCCTTCTTTCCCTGCAAAAGATCGATTCAGTAATGATCAATGTGTGATCAGTAATCGGATTTGTTCAGAGAGGCCCAGAGATGGGGACTGATCCTGGGTGAAGGAATCATGTCTGGAGAAAGGGTATATAGGCTCTGAGACAGAATAGAATGGAGCCCATTTATATTCTGAGATTTAAATAAGATATGGCAACGCCTGTAATCCTAGCAGTCTGGGAGGCCGAGGTGGGCGAATAGCTTGAGGCCAGGAGTTCGAAACCAGCCTGAGCAAGAGCGAGACCCCGTCTCTACTATAAATAGAAAGAAATTAATTGGCCAACTAATATATATATATATATGCATATATATATATATATATAAAATTAGCCGGGCATGGTGGTACATGCCTGTAGTCCCAGCTACTTGGGAGGCTGAGGCAGTAGGATCGCTTGAGCCCAGGAATTTGAGGTTGCTGTGAGCTAGGCTGACACCACGGCACTCACTCTAGCCTGGGCAACAAAGCGAGACTCTGTCTCAAAAAAAATAAATAAATAAATAAATAAATAAATAAGATATAGCAGAAGGACTCTTCATTCCATTCGATTAAACCCACACAAGGGTCCATGTTGGGGACCCACAAAGACACATTAAAGACATTCTCCAAGCTCTACTCAAGTTTTAGGATCTAGCTTAGAGTCCTAAATCACAGTACTTAATACAGGAAGCCTAGAAACTGGGCTAGAGTCTCCTCCCACCCCATCCAGGCTCAGCCCCAGCAGGACTGTCTAGTTAGCGGCTGTAATTGTTGGAGGGCTTGTCTGACCCTCGATAAAACTGTTAAGTTTTGCAGGGCAGGGATTGTGTTTATTTATTCTAGTCTTCTCAGAATCTAGCTTATCTACCTCCTAGTAGATGTTCTGGAAATAGTTGTTTAATTAAATTGAATGAAATAGTCCTTTTTACCTCAGGAGACCAGTGAGTACATAGCTAGCACGCAGATATTTATAGACTGAACAAGTGAACGTATTCCGGGACTGAAGGCACTCAGCGCCCCGGGAGGCAGGGGAGGAGGCATGGTCAGTTCCCCGCGGACCGCACGGCACACCACGGTCTAGGGGCCACGGCGCAGCGCAGCCGGAGCAAGAGAAGCGGTGAAATCCACGGGGATTCACGAAGGCTTTATGGAAAAGTGACATGACCACCTGTGGGGTTTTCAGGTGGAAGGGACTCCAGGGCCAGGGACCAGCAAAGGGAGAGGCTGAGAGGAAGGAAACGCCGAGTATGATCTGGATGGAGGGGAAAAGGCAGAAAACTGAAGCTGGGAGCCAGGCAGGGTATTGGGGTGGGGATCGGAGCTCCAGCGCTGCACTCCACCGCCCCTCCCCCCCCAAGCCCCTGCCCCGGGTGGAGAGGATGGGGCAGGGACCATGCGACTCCCTCAATCAGTCCCCAGAGGGGGGGTGTCTTTGGCGGGTGGGCGCCGCGCACCCCGGGGCGCTGTCTCCACCTCCAGCCCGGGCAGTGTCCTCAGGCAGGGCGGGGCCGGGCCGGGTGTTGTTGAGTCGCGGACCCCAGGGGGGATGACTCAGCGCTGGCAGCTGCGAGCAGGAGCGGCCAGGCGGAGCGTGCCAAGTTATGAGACGATGATACCTCGGGCCCAGGCGTCTGAGGTCGTGCCCGTGGGCCGGGAGGGGCGCGGCGGGCGCCCCGAGGGCGGATAAAAGGGGCCGCGCAGCTCCGGGCCGCTTTCTCCGCGCGGTGGCTGCAGCGCTCCTCACCGGCCGGCGGCAGCTGGGGGGCGGGTGGCCGTCGGGGACGAGCGGGCGGGCACCTGGCGGCCCACCGTGCCCGGCCGGGCGGACAGACCGACCCCTGCGCGAGGCGACAGCAGGCGGGGCGCCAGACCCCTCTCGGGACGGTCAGGTGCAGGCCAGGGCTGGTGGGCCGGGACACAAGCAGGAGGTGGACGGACGGGGGCATGGCGGGGGTGGCGTGCGAGCCGGTGGCCAGGCCGAGCCTGACCTCCATCTCCTCGGGGGAGCTGCGCAGCCTGTGGACGTGCGACTGCGAGCTGGCCCTGCTGCCGCTGGCGCAGCTGCTGCGCCTGCAGCCCCGCGCCTTCCAGCTGCGCGGCGACCAGCTCGTGGTGCCCGGGCCTGGCGATCCCGCAGCCGCGCGCGGGGGCTTCAACGTCTTCGGCGACGGCCTGGTGCGCCTCGACGGGCAGCTCTACCGCCTCAGCAGCTACGTCAAGAGGTGGGTGGCCTCGCCACAGCCCCCGCCCGCCGCCTGGTCCCCGCAGACGCCTCCACCCCGCTGCTGTCCCTGGGAGCCCAGGCTGTTCTCTGCCCTCCACCCCTCCTGGACCCTCTCCTTCGTTCCTTCCCTTCTAAGTTTTTCTCGTTGCTAACGCCAGCCGAAGCCTGCAAGCTCTCCCCGCCCTGGCTTTTTCTGCCCTTTGCACTGACATTTTGCAGCTGCCACCGCTTGAAGCCACCCAGTAGGGCATCGAGGCTGGGCGCGACGAGGAGGGCAGGGTGGGACTCATTCGCCTCCTTAACTGGGTCAGATAAACTCAAATTGGGGGCACACCCTTTAGGGGATGTCTATGATATGGAGAGATTCACAGCCTGGCTTTAGATTTGGGGCGTGGGGGGTGGGGAGGGAGGGTGCACCATTCTGAGCACTGCCAGCTATCCGGTGAGGAGTCCTAGTGGAGAGAAGTGTGCAAAAATCCAAAGTTTCTCATCTTTGGCCTCCCTTAGTGTTTCAAATATAAAGAAATAAATAGATCATGGCTGAGAAGGGAGCAAAGCCTCTGGGTGTGGAGGAGCAGGGCCCTGCGGGCTGCAGAGGGGACAGACAAGTTGTGGGAGAGATAAAAGCAATGAGCATGCTTCCAGAAGCCTAGCAGGAGGCTGGGGCCAAACCTGCAGCCTTACTTGGATGGCAGCCCCCAGGGTGCTTAACTGCTGTGGCCAAAGTGCTTGGAGCACTTCCTTTCCTGGACACAGGAAGCTGGCAGGGATGTGGTCCTCCATCTGAAGCAGGCCTTGGTGCCCTGGAGTGGAGGAGGAGGGCACTTCATGCCTTATTCTCCACAGCCACAGGCCTCTGGAGGTCACCTGGGGTAGGGGCCGCATGTGTGAGGCCCTGGTGTACTTGTGTTGTGGGCTGAGTGCCGGGAAGCGGCAAGTGCAGTCTGGAGTTTGATTGGGAAATGAGTGAGCGGCCAGCTATGAAGATATGATGCTTTTGCTGCCGGGAAAGACAGCCTGCTGTGGGTGGGACAGAGCCAAGGGGGCAAACAAACAAAATGAGATATTTAGCATGCCGTCTTCAGAGCTGCTGGGAGAAAAGCCTTGCTTTCCAAACAAAGATAGTGAGGGCTTTGCATGCCTGAAAAACCATCCCCCAGCAAGACTGTCTCCCTTTCTTAGTGAAATGAAAATTCCAAACCATACCCAGGGAACCGTGGGAGGAACTGAGTCAGAAATCAGACGTGCAGAGATTTAAAAGGAAGCTAACCATTGTGTTTGAGAGCAGGGGATGGAAAATAAAAGTGTCCAGAATTAATTGAAGTCATAGGTTAGGCTTTTGGCAGAACCAGTTCCCCCAATCGTAGCAAAATTTAAAATTATTTTCAAGTCTGCCATTAAACTCTTGTTTTGACACCTCCTATATAAAAGAAAATGAAACAACAGTGATCCCCTGGCAGCTTAGAGTTAGAATAAACAACCAGGCCACAAGGACCAGGTGACAGAGACCAAGGTGCAAACTCGAATCAACAAATTAGAGGTTCTGCTTGTATAAGCAATTAAGTGAGGGCTTTTGTGCCCCAGAACTAGCAAGGAGTTTCTGGAAATGATTGGGGTGATGGGAGGCACGATCTCTTCCTCAGGGAGCACATGGCAAGGAGGTAGCTTTTATAACTGGGTATGCAGTCCTGAAGGGTGACCCGGAGGGAATCTGCTCTAAATGGAGACAGCCTTCTAGACTTAGGGGGAGGACTGGGTTGTGGGCAGCAGAGAAAGGTTTTGCCCTTGTGGATCAGGAGGTGGGGAACACTCTGAAGCCAGAATTTAGCCATCTAAAGTTGCTGCCCCTCTCATCTGCCAAAGTTGCCCAGTTGTCTTTGCCTTTGGGGATAGCATAAAATGTCCTCCCTCAAAGTATTCTGCCAAAGCTATGATCCATCCTTCCTTCCTTTCCTCTCTCCCTTCCCTCCCTCCCTCCTTTCCCTCCTCCCTCCCCTCCTCCCTCCCTCCCTCCCTGCCTCCCTTCCCTCCTCCCTCCCCTCCTTCCTTCCCCTCCTTCCTTCCTTCCTTCCATCCCCTCCTTCCTTCCTTCCTTCCTTCCTTCCCCTCCTTCCTTCCTTCCTTCCTTCCCCTCCTTCCTTCCTTCCCCTCCTTCCTTCCTTCCTTCCTTCCTTCCTTCCTTCCTTCCTTCCTTCCTTCCTTCCTTCCTTCTTCTTTTTGTAAAAACAAGCTCTGGCCAGCTTTATTAAAGAAAAGGTTTACATGATTTTTTTTTCCACTAGTCTGTTCTGGCATGATTCTAAAGATCTCAGAATGCCTGGATCAATGACATCTGGGGTGCACACCCTGCAGTATTTTCCATATGCTGTGCTCGATTCAATGTTACTGTCACTGGCATGGTGGCCGGCGGTTGTGAGAGTATATGGCATAGCCCTGTCTCAGATTTCCTTGAGGATGAGCAGGTGGTAAGGACCACCAGATTTGCTTTGCCTCTTCTACTGTCTTCAGAGGTGGCCGATCCCCAGCATATACTTCCCACTTGTCATACTGAGTTGGAACCTAGAGTTGATGGACTTCAGCAACCTTTTCATCTTCTTTTCAGCCACCATATTCCTGCCTTAGGTGTGGGATGGCCTCTAACTAAGAGTAGCCACCAATGGCTTGAGATTGAGAAAGACAAAATTGTTCTCAATCATGTTGGACTATAGAGCTTTTGAGAATTATATGTAGACCATTTCCCAAGAAATGTAGATATACACCCAAATTTGTTGACCACTCGGGTAGTTCATGAGATATCTGGATCCAAGTTAAGAATCCTTGCTCTATTAATGAATTCATTTTTTTTAATTCAACAGAATTAGACAGAACCAGCTCCCCCAATCATAGCGAAGAGTGCTGCGAAATTTAAAATGATTTTGAAGTCTGTCATTAAACTCTTGTTTTGAACACCTCCTACACAAAAGGAAATTAAACAGTAGAGGTCCTCTGGCAGCTTAGTGTCTAGAATAAACTGGTGTGTGGGATAAGCCCACAGTGTAATTAGGATTTCTTTAGGGGCTTCAGAAGTATGTGCTGTAGCTTTCACTAGGACCTTTCTCAAGGAACCCCAAAAGGCCAAGAGCCGCTGACCTTAACATTCATATAATCATTCACTCAGACAGCAAGAGGCTGATTTTGGTGGCTCTGCTTACTCAGGTTCATTTTCTGAAACTTGAACATTTTTCTAAATACATTGTTACTAAATGAACCAAGCAAACCTATGGTGGTGGGACAGTTTAGGAATGGCCACCAAGGGCTTTAAAGCTCTTTTGAGAGCCTACTTGAAAAACATTTGTCCTACTTTGTTGGATATGTGGCAAGATCTTTATTGTTGTCTTTTTCTTTCAAGGTCAAGATTTCCACCCACATTACAAACAAAACTTGCTCAGGATGCCAGGTATATGTAATGGTCATCCAAGGAGCTATTCATTCAACACTTGAAAGTCCAAATCTCCATTACCTATGACATGTGCGCGCGCGCGCCTCTTTTCCCTATAAAGCAATCTCTTGGTGAGGTGTAATGGCAAATGTTTGGCATAGATGACCCCTAATCCCTTCTTTCTGGTGGTCCCCTGGCATGAAAGAAGCTGCTTGGGTAATAAAAATAAGTACGACAGTAATAATGGTGGCTAATACTATTTACTTGAGTACCAGGAATGCAGCAAAGTGTTTCACAAGTATTATCGCACAAAAGCTTACAAAATCTGCAGTGGTGTTGTTTCCCGTTTTTACAGGTGGGAAAAGTAGGACGCAGACAGCTTAAGCAATTTACCTAAGTAAGACGCTGGTGAGCAGTAGAACCAGTAGCACTGTCAGACTCTAGTGCCTATGCTTTTAGCAAATTGCCTGGGACCTGAAATAATTCTGCCTTCTCACTCATTTCCTGAATCTACAAATAAATAACTGGAATTGCATCAGCCAGTGCACATCTTGTTCCATCGGCCTAAAAGAGGAAGTAAGTGCGGTGGTTCTAAGGAAGCTACTGAACGCAGAGCTGTGGCCTGCCCCTGCCCATCCTGTTAGATGGGTGACAGTCGCACCCACCCCAGGGCAGCCACCCAGGGCCAAGAGTGCAGGCAAAGTGGGGCTGGGACTCTCAGAGTGAAGCGAGGACAGAGGCAGGCTGGAACAGGCGTGGAGTTCCACCGGGGAAAGCCTCCTCTGTCCCCAAAGCGGGTAGTGCGGGGGTCTGTGTGGCGCCCAGGCCCAGCTCTCAGAAGGGATCCCGACCTGAGGCTGGGAGGCATGGAGGATGTGGCCTTAGATGTGGTAACCTGCCCAGAACAGCAGCACACATGATGATAATGATGGTATAATAACCATCCATCCATGCATTGGGGTACGATGTTTATGAGGCCCTGCAGGGGTGGGGAACCTGCGGCCTTCTGGTATCAAGATTGCTCCTTTTTAAGCACCAAAGGAGGCCAGAAAAGCTTCATCTTTCTCTGCTGCACCCCTTTTAACAAAAAGATTTGTTCTGTAAAATTTGGATTCAGTCGAAAGTCTGCACTCAAGGTCCTAGAAGGCCATATGTGGCTTTAAGGCCCCAGGTCCCCACCCCTGCTGGGGTCTGCTGTTTGCTAGCTGAATGACCTTGGGAAATGTACTTAATCTCTGTGAGACACCATCTCCCCATCTGGTGAATGAGAATAATAATAACAATAATAATACATCAGCCTTATAGGATTGTTGTTCAGAATTTAAGTTTATAAAGTCCTTAAAATAGTTACTATTGGCACATTTTGATCATTTGATGAATGTTAGGTTTTGTATTATAATTAAGCAGTCCCAAAGCCAAGCGTTTTACATACATTATTTAGTCTCTTAGCCACCTGTGGGGGTAACTTTTTTTAGCCAGATTTTATAGATGAGGAAAATGAATTTCAGCAAAGTTAAAACTCTAGCTGAGGTCACAGAGACAGAAATCCCTCCCAGATCTGATGATTCAAAAGCAGCTTGTCACCTTGCCTTCTTTCCTGCTTGCCTTCCCTGGGAGCCTCGCTCTGGACTTAGCACCAGCCATACACTCTGGTCCGCTTTCTGCTCCCAGCTCCCCTGGTCCCGGCCACATGCCTGCCTGTCTGCCCGGATGTGGCCACCCGCGGTCCCCAAGGCTGGGCTGAGCTGTGACTCCTTCTGGGGTCTTCTACTCCTTCCTGCTCTTGCCCACCCCTTGGGAGTGTGTTTGTCCTGACAGAACAATCTCTGTCCTGCTACCTGTCTCACCTCAACACTTGGCTCTAACTTTAGGCCCCTCCCCCCTTGGTCTCTTTTGTTTAAATGACTAGGACAGAACCCAGTGGAGCTTGGACACATAAATGCAGAGAACTGTGCATTTCTCTTGCATTTATATGTCCCTCTGAGTGGCAGGGACCCCATCTCAGACCAGTGCTTCTCAAACTTTAAATGAGCGTGAAAGTCTCCCGAAGGTCTCATTAAAACACAGATTCTGATTGAACAAGACCAGGGAGAGGCCAGATTCTGCATTTTTACAAGTTCCCAGGCGATGCCAGTGCTGTTGGTCTAAGGATCACACTTTGAGCAACAAGGTGAACTTATCATTTCGTATTGAAATAGTGTATTTTCTCACCTGTCTCCCCAATAGATTCTCTGCTTCTCAGAAGCAAGACTATTTCCTTTGTCATCTTCGTGACCCCAGGGCCCAGCACAGAGCAGGTGCTCATTGCATCCACGAATGAATGAGCCATTCTCTGCCCCATCTCGGAGTTTCACACATACTATGTCAATATTTGCTTAATGAATGAATGAATGAATGAACATGGGTATCCTTGAATAATGTCTGTGAGAGCTACGAACATCAGGGTGATAAGTCTGAACATTTTACTTAATTTCATAAGAGTTAGGGCAGAAGGGGGGGAGTAAAAGAGAAGGAATTATTTGAGTGCTTAGGGTGAGGCTCTGCATAAGGCCATCTTGCTAACACTGGAAACTCACTGCAGGGGCATCCTGCTTGCCCCCAAGAGTAAAATGTCCGTGCAAGCTTCTCGTTAGTGTCACAGCAAAGGATTATGAAAACTGCAAGTCAATTTCTGGGCTTTCTGCATAGACTATTGCAGCGTGTATTCTTCTTCTCTGCTCCACTGTCTGTATATTTTTAGGTGATGCACACCACACACACACACACAAATACACCCTTTAGGTGGAGGTCATGAGTTTCAATTCCTATTTGTCTTTGAACAGAAAATTATTACAGCCAAGGAGCTCTAATTTGGGGCAGCTTTGAAAGGTGGGTGTCTTAGAGTAGCTGATCTCTCAGCTACTCCTGATTTGCTAGGAGCAGAGCACAGTGCTCTTCCTCAGTCCCATCTTTTGGATGTTGCATTCAGTAAGCCGTTCCCTTCAGCCTTCCGACCTGGAAAAATGAGGAAAGAAATTAGAGCAAGGAAGGAGAAACTGTTGCTCATTTATTATCACATACTCATATTGTCCTCATTTCCTGGTAACTCAAATGAACACAGCCCTGGCTGAAAATCAACTAAGCTTACAGAACTTCACCCAGTGGGTCAGTCAAGTTGGCCAGGATTAAAAATGCTCATAATGTTTATTGAGCCCCTGCTATGGGTCCAAGCACACATATCTACATTACATGTACTGTATTCAATCATCATGTGGAAGGAAATACTGTCACGGCCCTTTTACAGATGATGGAACAGGTTCAGAGAGGTTAAGAAACTCACTTAAGGTCACAGTGAGCTGAGCCTCTTCAACTGAGTTTACTTAGCCAGCAAATTAGGGCATGAATTAGATCTTATTTATTTATTTATTTATTTGAAACAGAGTCTCGCTTTGTTGCCCAGGCTAGAGTGAGTGCTGTGGCGTCAGCCTAGCTCACAGCAACCTCAAACTCCTGGGCTCAAGCAATCCTTCTGCCTCAGCCTTCCGAGTAGCTGGGACTACAGGCATGCACCACCATGCCCGGCTAATTTTTTCTATATATATTAGTTGGCCAATTAATTTATTTCTATTTTATACTAGAGATGGGGTCTCATGCTTGCTCAGGCTGGCTTCGAACTCCTGACCTCGAGCAATCTGCCTGCGTTGGCCTTCCAGAGTGCTAGGATTATAGGCATGAGCCATCGCACCTGGCCTTAGATCTTATTTTGAAACGCTGTGCTTCTCACTACATTGTTCTGCCTTTTAATCTTTGGATTGAAGACAGGCTTAGAAAGGTTCAGCCTAGAACCATTTGGGGGGCAGGATAAAAGCAATGAAGAAATGAAAGTTTAAAGGAACTGTCTATCTTAAACTGTTTGCTTTTCATCCCTAATGATAACTTCGGCAAATATAATAAATATTCAATACACAGAGGCAATATTTGCATGAGTCATTCTGAAATATTCACGATTAAAGATCAAATAACTGGTCCCTCATGTAATCTACTAAGGCTCATCTTGAACTGAAATGAGTGATTAAGTTTCAGATACTTAAGTACCCGTGCGACTTAACAACTAGATCCTCCGATCTTTTTGTATTTTAGGGACCTACGTATCTGAATTTTATAACAGTAAATTTCAAAGGAATGCTCACATCTATTTCTTTAACTAGAATTTCAAGTTGTTTAACAATTAGACCATAACTGGGTGGCTGGGGATGGATGAACTAATGAGGTATTTCTTATTTGTGGTCTGGTCAGAGATAGTTTATTAAGTCGGGATCTTGCCGCAATCTGTCTGTAAATTCTGGTAGCAGGGCTCTCCTATAAGCAGTGTTTTCACACATATGTGGCACAGTGGTAACTGGCATGCTCTGTCGTGAGGTTTACAGCCTGTTAGGGTCCTACAAGTGCCCCTTAATCATCTAAGTCAGATTAAATTACGTTGCATGTAGTTTTATTATTCAGAGTGTTTTATTAAATTCAGACTCCAAAAACAGATAATTCATGGTTATACATCACACTCAAAACGTGACTTCTCTGATCATGCCAAATGATAGCTCTGCAAGCCCTGGAGCATTCAGAAAAGCCTTCCCGCAGAATTCCAGGGAAAACCGACTGTTCTCCCGAGCAGTGATCATTTTTCTAAGTTGAGATTTTTATCTTTTTCCTTTAAGCTGTGGGTTCATTGGAAGAAAATCCAATGATGTCAAAATCCAATGATCTCTCCCATCGGATGTCAATGGATTTTGTAGGCAGAGAGACATACTGCACTGTTGTTTGTGTCATCAGAAAAGTCATCAAAACGTGAAGATTTCCTGGGTGCTTTGTACACAAACGCCATGTGCTCGACTACTGAAATTGAGAGAATAGAGGAATCGCCTTGAGAAATACAGTGAAGTGCAGAAATGACAACTTACTCCGTGAGACCCAGGGAGGTGGGGGGGCGTGTAGCCCATCTTGTGTGGGTCACAGACAGCGCCTCGCCGTGCCCCAGCATCACTGGCTATTTTTTGATGTTTGCACCAGGCAGACTTGCCCTTTTCCTCCTCTACAACTACAGGGTCCCCCCTTTATCCCTCTGTATCCTCACGTCCCTGTGCAACCACAGGCCTCACCTGCCTCTCCTCAACCCCCCCACCCCCAGGCCACTGCTGCCTGCCTGTCCTGTGCCAGGTCACAGGCAGCCAATGAGATGGATGGCAAGTGGGGTGATGGGCGAGGACAGGGGATCCTGTACTGTCCCTCCACGCCCCCTTCTTAGGCTCTGAGCCCCCTCTGGGGTAATAAGGCACCTGTGAAGGCTTACCTGGCGCCCAAACAACAGCAGGGGCTTAATGAATGCTGTTATGTGAATGAATGCATGCATGAGAATGAATGAGCTCAGCAAAAGGCCGTTCTACTTTTCCTGCAGTCTCCTTTGCTTCCTTTCTCCAGTACTTTTTGGCAGTTAGTCAGTTGGGACAAAGAAGGACAGGAAAACCTCTCCCAGCTGATGTAGACCACACATAAGGGCCACTGCACTTGGAGTTCCAAGGCGTCCCCACCTCACCCCTTTCCCGTGTTCTGCCCAGGTGAGGGCGAGGGCGGGGCAGGGTGAGGAGGAATGCTACAGAATCTGCATTCTCCAGTCCATTCCCTTGTTAAGCCCCCTGGGCCCGCCCCTCCTCCCTTCCCCTCATCTGCCCTGCACCTGCCCTCCTCACCCATGCCCTGAGCACTAGCCCCTGCACCCCTTTCCTTCCCTGGAACGCTCCAGCCCCACTCCCCCTCCCCACCGGGACCAGCCCCCAAGCCACCACCAGGGCAGAGGGGAGGGTGGTGGTGGTGGAGACTGCTTTAAAAGCCCGGTGAAATAGGAGGCAGGAAGCGTTTTTAGAGTCTCTATCAGGGGTCAGGTTTTAAAAGCTCTCAAAATCAGGTCTGACAATCCCAGCAGAAAGATAATGACATAGATTTGTAAGAAACCAAGCTGGGAGACAGCAGAGCAGAAGCTGTGCCTTCCTGCCTCAGGGTGGATATTCTCCTGCATGCTTTTCACCCTCACCCGGGTCACTGCCTGTGCACAGCCCCTGCGAGGGGCTGCTGGGAACAGGGTGCAGGCGTGTGTGGGGGGTGACACCCGGAGGACTGTGGCCCCAGCTCCCCACAGCGGCCATTTGCTCTCCAAGGCTGTGATTTTCATGTCAGGCCATGGAGGACAACCAGCTGGAAAGAAAGGCTCAGCGCTGTCATGACGAGATGTAAGATGCAAACACGCTGCAGTGTAGCGAAGGCAGCCCTTGCTGTCAGCTCAGCAGGCCACTTGCTTTGTGCGGATGCTCTCAGCCATCAGTGGGGACCCAGCTCCGGGTTTCAGAGAGACTGCCGCAGACGCACCCTTCACTCAGCCTGCCTCCACCTCCCCGTGTCCCAGCTAGAGCTTAGTTAGAAAGTTAGCCATCTTCTTGAAGGAAGCTAATTTGCCCTGGGGTCTTTTTATCAGCAATGCCTCCAGGGACATAGAAAGGCTGCTGGGAAGGCTCACAGGACTGGAAGAGAAAGCTAACATGCTGGACGACAGAGCTGAGATTCAGAAAGATCTTCCTAGGTTGGAATAATGAACGAAAACCGAGGAGGCTAAATTTATAGGGATACAGGCAAAAATCCAACATCGGTTATTTTTGTATTTTAATTGTGCAAGCTCAGGAGAGGGGGAGATATGAATTAGTAATAGTTCATATGAATATTAGTTAATTGTGTAATGTATGGAGGGGGCTGGATTTATCTTGGGATTAGAGAGGAAAATAGGGAGGAGAAGGACAGGAAGATTCCAGACCTACCAGTCAGACAGCATGACTCCACTGGAGAAGAACCAGCTAATTCCACTTGTTGAGTGTAATTCGTTCTTGATCCAAAAGAGTTTAGATCTCTTATAGCTTCAAATGGACTCTTATAGCCCAAACGATAGACGATAGCCACCGTCAGCTGGTAAAGGCTGCACTGGAGAGCCAAGCATTGACGCCAGGCCACCCCCCAAGGCCCGTGGCCACCTTTGGACTGCACACCGATCCCTCAGCCCATCAGCTGTGCCCAGAGGAAGGAGATTTATCTGTATGATGACCTCTGTAAGGACACGCTTTAGGGGACTTTCCTCAGAGATCTGTGGAAAGGCACCCGTCTGGCATATCCCCTTCCTGACTTAGATGGAAGGGCACATTAATTACATTTGCAATTACCTCTGCTTTTTCACAGGTATGTGGAACTGACCAACTACTGTGATTACAAAGACTACAGGGAAACCATATTGAGCAAACCAATGCTGTTCTTTATTAATGTACAGACCAAAAAAGACACCTTAAAAGGTAGGTATCTAAATATTTTTGGTTTAATTCTGCTAAAGCACAGCACAAGCCCGCAGAACAAAACCCTAAATGATTCTGGGGAAGAAGCCCCTGTCTCCCAGCTTCTTTTCTACTTCCTATCTAGGCAGGAAGTGACCTGATATTCTGATACTTCGAGGGTCGCAGAAATGACTGGAGTGATGAGCTTGATATATAACACACCCTAGCACATATCAAACACTTACTATGTCTGAGGCATGCACTGCCGTAATGAATTGGCACAACAGCCCTGCAAGGCTTATGGACCAAATGGGGACGTGATTTGAGCATGAGCAGCACGAATGTCATCACGGTTAATAATCTTTCTGGGATGAAGGTATAAACTGGGGGAGACCCAGGCAAACTAGGATGCAAGAGCATCCTAACCGGGAGTTACTTACACTATCCCCATTTTATCGGTGAGCAAATTAAGATAAAGAAAATAATTAGCTGTTGTTGATGCTTTTACACTTCATGCTATGGCATTAGAATTTCATGTTTAGGCACATCTCTTCATTGTTTCTTCCGAGAAATCAGATTAACCGGTAGCAACTATATTAACCCAAATTCCAATATGAAAATGCCTCCATCTTCCCTTCCCCCTCCTGGCCAGAGTGATGCTTGAGGAAAGCCATGGGCATAATGTTCTGTGACAGAGGTGGGATTTCTGAAACTTGCTTCTAGATAACATTCTTAAAATGATCTACAAATTTCAAATAGACTTCCTGGAGCATTCGCTCTCATTCAAATGTGTGCAGCTCTCTCTGCTCGTTTCATAATAAAAAATCATGATGTTCTCTCCGGAGGACAGGCCAGGAACAAAATGCACGGGAACAAGCAACGCTCATTACAGCGTCTGAGGCCCGCGTGTTCTCTGGCGTGACAATGACCAGACAGCCAGATAGTTCTCCAGTAACGTAATTCACAGCTGCACCAAGCACACCTCCTGCGTCATCTCTCAGGAGGAATCTACAAAAGGAGTGAGACTGCTCCATCTTAATGCTTTAATGAAAGTACAGGGAGTGGTACGAGGAAGTATTTGCGGGTGGCCTACAGAAAATATGCAGTTGTTCGACAACTATTGTGGAAGGAGGTACAAAAACCCAGTACCGGTTAATTGTACTAAAAGCCATAAAACAAACAGGCTCTATGACACAGAAGCCCATAAGATGGTCAACTTTAAATTGAGACATTGTGATTAAGACAACATGTCCAGCCCTGATGCTATTCTAAACTGTGCTTTTGTGCAAATTAGAAAAAGCCACCATTTCCTCAAGGGAATTACTAATGCTTCCCAGAAATTTGCCACAATATGTACAAATAGACACTGTCTGTACGTGTGAATGGCATCGTCTGTGCAGTGCACAGGCTGCCCAACCTGCACTGCAGGGTCTGGTGGCCCTGAGTACTTCATGAGCCTAAAAGTCTTGGTTTGTTTGAAATGTTATTTAAGGTACCAAAGGGCTCGCTTGCTTTATTTGTCCCTTGTCCCAAAGAGGATATGAGGCAGTTTATATCTAAAGTGCCCCAAAAAACAATTTGGGAGGAAGAAAAACATGGGTAAGAAAAATAAGGTGAATAAGGTTAGTTTTAAATGCCTTCCTTGAGGATGTGAACACTTGTTCTTGGTGGACCGAAGGTTTGGCTCTGCGATGCCTCAAAGCCAGTGTAAAACATTCAGTTTTCAAATCAAACAATGGCTGGTGCAAGGCCTTTCAACAGAGGAAGACACAGAGCTACCTTCTGTGTCTCCCTGGACCAAGTACTGAGGGATGACGGACATGGAGCTTGATTGGGGGGGGGGCGGCTGGAAAAGTGAAGAGGTTGCTAGTTATATTATTTTATATTTCATAATGAGTAAACAACTTTCCCTTTGCTTGAATTATGCAGAATTGGACACAAAGGGTTACCAAACAAAATAAGAGAAACAACAACAACAACAAACTGTCTGCCAGGACAGAGATGTGCTGTTATGTAAACAATGGGAGGGACACTTTTTCCCACTCGGGCTCATGTTAGGGGTAGAGGCAGGGAGGAGAATCAACCTCAAATTGCCTTGATCCTTGGAACTGGAGACTAGCCATTTGGCAGAGAGAATGCCCGATCGGTCTCTGGAGAGGCTGGGGAGAGAGGGGTACAGGGTGAGGATCGGGGTGTGGGATGAGAGCATGGGGCAACCTCCTTTCCTGGACTTGGATGACTTTCTGCTTTGCAGATATGGAAGTGTTGGGAAGAGCCAAGCTGTGATTTAAACACCCAGCAAGGCGGGGACATGAAAACCGGCCATCTCGATTTTTCACTTTCTTCCCGCACACACGCTAGATACGAGCTGGGGAGGCAGAGATCTCCTCTGTGCTAATTGTAGGGTGGAACTTTTGATTTCTGAGGCTTGGGTGACAAACTGCAGCTGGGGGAGGGGGACTGGGGGGGGCGAGGCCGAGGGAGGGACCTGATTGTCTAATGTATTTTTACAATAGCCCAGAGCTTCCTTTAAAGCCACAAAATTCTCGGAAACATTTCTAGAAATCTGGTTAGGCTTTGCAGTAAGGAGGCTTATAAATGAATAAAATCTCCAGGGAAGGCGGGGAACCGCTGCCTTAGCAAATCCTAAGCAGCGTGTTTATGTCCCAGGGACACACTTCTTTCTGAACTCTGCTTGCTAATTTCTAGAAAGGACGTACGCGTTTCTGGTGAACACGAGGCACCCCAAGATAAGAAGACAGATAGAGCAAGGGATGGACATGGTAATCTCCTCAGTGATTGGGGAGAGTTACCGGCTCCAGGTAAGCCTTACCCCGTTGGAACCCAAGGCCACCAAGCACACGAGGAACCTGGGCGTTTCGTGCCAGGGCTGAGTCCACAGGACCTTCACTGCATCCACACACTTTGTTCACCATCGCAGCGTTATTGCTTCCAATAAATGAGCTTAGTCTTTCGTAACTTATTAGAAATGGCATGAGAATAGATGTAATTTTGGCCAAGTAGTTCAAAACCTTTAGATGGAATGTGACACGAATGCAAAGATTTGCTTATAAAAAATAAGGGTAACAGTTAAAAAATAAAGATAACAGTTAAAATTTGCTTATAAAAAATAAAGATAACAGAGTGAAGAGGAAATTAGGAGTGGCACATTTTGGGTATTTGGGCTGTTGTTCATTCTATGATGTCAACATGCTAACTATGCCCGTGAAATCAATTAAATGTTTCTCTCTTTCAGTTTGATTTTCAAGAGGCAGTGAAGAATTTTTTCCCTCCAGGAAACGAGGTGGTTAATGGAGAAAATTTGAGCTTTGCATATGAATTCAAAGCTGACGCATTATTTGATTTCTTCTATTGGTTTGGGCTCAGCAACTCCACCGTGAAAGTGAATGGAAAAGTTCTGAATTTGTCAAGTACAAGTCCAGAAAAGAAGGAGACAATTAAGTTATTTCTGGATAAAATGAGTGAACCTTTAATCCGAAGAAGCAGTTTCTCTGACCGAAAATTCAGTGTGACTTCCAGAGGTATGTTAACAATTCTCAAGAACATTTGGAAGGTAATTAATTAAAACGGTAGAATAACGTAACGGAAGAGGGAGTCGATTAATTGAAAAGGCAAGACCTACCAATAAAAGGAAATATCACACAGTTCAGAAAGTAAGAAGTGAGACATGTTTACTCCCAGAAGAAGGAAATAGTGACTTTTCCTTTTAGGCTCTTTTAAGTCTTCTGACATAGTGGTTATATTGTGTGGTATACCCAGAAAATAACTTTAAAGATTATTATTAATTTAAATTATCATGAATGCTCATTTAAATATTATTGGCAATAGTTTAAATCTCATGGAAGAATGCTGTTTTCCCAGAGCTCACATGTGCACAGCAGAATGTTAACGGAAAGGATTGGTTGAGGGAGGATTCTCTAAATTTTTTAAGACCACCAAAGAAGAACTCTCGAGAAGGTTACATTTCACAAACTGCAAATGACATGGCAGGTTCTTGATTTTGGCCCCCATGTGGCTGAGGCAGGTGGCATCGATCACTGCCTGTCTGGATGTGTTGTTGGTGGAGCCATCCTCACTGTCTCGGACTAGTCCCGGCTGGAGAGCGACTTCCTTGAATCCGGACTCCTGCTGCTACATGCAGAAAAGCACCATTCTCAAGAAGAAGCCGCAGTGTTATCAAAGTTCAGATGTAAAATACAGTCCCCATTAATTGTGTTTAATGACAGTTGCTTTCCAATGTTTATAGCAGATATGCTTACGTCTAGCTATTTATTATCCTGGAAGTGGTCTCTCTCTTCCTCCCTCCCTCTCTCTCCTTCCCTCCGTCTCTGTCTGTCCCCATCTCTCTCTCTCTCTCTAGTCCCCACTCCCTTCCTCCCTATCTCTAATCTCTGTGTTTCTGTCTCTCCCTCCTCCATCTCTGTCTCCATCTCTGTCTATCCCCCTCTCCCTCTCTCTCTCTGTCTCTCTGTCCATCTCTCCACAACGCTTTCACTTTCTCTGTCCAGGAGTTTCTCACGAAGATGCCTTGTGCTGTGCTCCATTGCAGCCCTGGGGCGGATTCTACTCTGATCCTTTTGCAGGGAAGATTAATTTGCCCTCTCTAGGCAGCATCACAGGTTCTGGGTCCTTCCTCTGATACCCTTGTCCTCACTCACTGGCCACAGCAGCCTGGGTGGGGCTCACCCTCTGTCGTGTAGGCTGCCCTGGGCATCCACTGCCATCTCAGGGACACCAAGGAACACGTGAACTTGGGCAGTGCTTCCCTGAAAGCTTACTCTGAGCCAGCCCTGGGGCTACTTCCCCTCTAGAGCAGTGGGGCAGGATCCTCCCTGGGAGCCCTCATCATGCACTGCAGGTGGCACAGCCAGGACACACCTGCTGCTCGTCACGCACGCAGAGCCTGGCTCCTGTGCCTGCAGAACACGGGGCCACCAAGGCTGCTAACCCAGCTCTGTCCCCTGCAAACACTGGCCTCTGTCCTCAGCATCTATTCCCCAAATGTGGGCCTTTTGGCATCGAGTGAGAAAGAACACATGCAGCTCACTGCAAATCTAGTCCAGCCGGCAGGAAAGCAAGTGACAATCATGTCCCACTGAAAAAGAGAAAGCAACATGTTTCCATTTAGCCTTTTGAGTTTTTCTGAGGAAGCCAGGATTCTCTTTAATTATTGAAACAGCTATGTTGTGTGAGTTTTAAAGGCACTGTTGGATTTTTTTTTTTGCAATGATGGTAATAATGCATGCCTTGTTTACTGTTTTTTAGGTTCAATAGATGACGTTTTTAACTGCAATCTGTCACCCAGATCATCTCTCACAGAGCCTCTTTTGGCAGAATTACCGTTTCCAAGTGTTCTGGAATCTGAAGAGACGCCCAACCAATTCATCTGATTGGACTGAACACTGCAGCCGTTGCTCCTACACCCAGGCCTGTGCCAGACTGCAGCGTTGGGGCAGGGGCGGAGGCAGCGTTGGGGCAGGGGCGGAGGTGGGAGGCGGGCACTTCCACCCTCTTGCCAATCCCTGGCTCCTCCGTGACTTCTATGGAGGGCTCCTTTCTTCCACTTCTAGGGTGTGATGTCCTGGAAGGCCCCATGCAGCTGACTCCCTTAAAGGTTATGGTTCGCAGGATGGAAGGGCCTCAGCCCCATGGGCTTGGGGATGGGGGGATATCTTCTACTATGAACACTTCTCCAAAGAGGCATAGGAGCCCACAGAGTCCAGCCAACCCAGAACGTTCTGCTCAATGAGAAGGAATTCATGCAGCTCACCGCAAATCTAATGGAGCTTTCCTGGCAGCCTTTTTGGGCATCATCTGACTTGGGTATTGGCCCATGACCCTTCATAAATCTGTTTTGTCATGACTTGGGCCCTCTGACTTGGGACAACCTGTTTGGACTCAAACCCAGCAAGCACAGTGTCAGCGGTGCTTTTCTCTTGCAAACCTGGCTAGGCACAAGCCTGTGCCGTCTTTCATTGGAAGGCAGGTGTGTTTTTCATCCTGCCTGTACAAAACCTTAAAGTAAAGGTAAAACATTCAAGGTAAAGGTCACTGTAGGACTGGCCTGGTTGCTAGGATGGTAACTCAGGCCACCGACTGCCTGAGATTTGAACTCCCTTGGCCTCCCTTTTAATGAAGTGACCCGTGTGGAATGGGGCCAGGTGATGTGGTGCCAAATAATGACAGGGAAGGGTAATGGACAGGTAGTGTCCCCCTTATTGAAAGCACATTTGTCAGTTGGGTATTTTAAATAAGCTTTTAGCCATGCTAACACTAAAAGCAAGCTAGAAGAAAGCTATACCATTACCATAAGACATTATTATGTCAATACATTTTTCATCTCATTGCTGCAATGGAATTCTTCAAAAGAAAAAAATCATCCTATCTACAAATAAAAACCTGCATGAATGAGTCAATACATAGGATTATAATGAGGAAGATTTATGGGTCCTGAGTAATAACTTTTCTATCCATTTAAAAAATGTGTTCCGTGTATTACACATTTTGATAACACTACTGATGATCTTTTTCATTTATATTTGAAATGTTATGGTACTACATTTGCACAATTAAAACTTTTCTTAGCATTCAACCTACAAGTTGATTACATTTGTGACCAAGGGTGCGTGTGATCTTTCCACTGTTGTTTGCGAGTGGTATATTTGCCTTGTAGCTTACTGAATTACAATAAGAACTGTGGTTTTCATAGCCACTTTCTCAAGAAGAGCCTTTTGAAAAACAAGGCTATGGAGTGTTCAGAAAAAAAAGAAACAAAATGTGATACTGATCTTTCAGAAAAGGGGAATGCTACTTAATAACAGAAGAGGATACACATTTGTCATTAAACTCAGTAAAAATTAAAGAGCATTAACAATAAAATAAGTTTCCTACCAGTGCAAACACACCTTAGGTAGATATCAAATATTAAATATTTCCCAAAGGCCATAGAAACTATAGTCACAAAATCGACAAAGAAGATTTTTTTTGAGTGGTGAAATTGAGAAAAAACATCAGTATCACCCCAGGAATGTACTAAAGATCTAGAAGATTTCTTTCATCATTAAAAACTTTTTCTCAGTCAACTCTGAACCAAATGCATCCACTCATTCAATTGTCACTCAGCAAAATTTTATTGACTGCCTATAAGGAAATTTACACTGTGCTAGTGTATTTTATTAGCAAATGAAAAAGAAGTGATATTGTGCTATCTTTAAAATTGATGAAAATCTAGGAATGTATCTTACTTGGTACAAGATCCCTCATTCTGGGTATAAATGTAAGCCAATGCAGATATTTTAACCATTGAAGATTAACAGAATCTGTATGACAACAATGACCTCCATTCATTCAATTCATTCCCATTCATTCTATACAAGCTTGAGTGCCCACCACGTGTTGCAGGTACGTACCAGGTAGATGCTGGCACATTAAGGTGTCTAAAGCTTGACCCTTGCTTTCAAGGGACTTCTAGTCTTATAAAAGAAAGACCAGTGGTACAAGCTGATAAGACTAATACAATAAGTTCTGTGAGAGAAATTCAAGAAGGAAATGTTTATGATCTAGTTTTGGAGATAAAATCAATGATATATAACTGAAAATTTAGTTTCAAAACAAATATGTAAGGATTAATTGATCCAAGTGGTTGAATTACCCAAGTTCTCAGTGACATAGGAGGCTAATTCATTTATTCCAACAAGAGTGCAAGCCCAGAAATTATTTACAGAATGAGGGAGGTTTTTTTTTTTTTTTTTTCTCATTACCTGATAGAGATAGTTTGATTTTTGGCTAAATGATAACATTGCCCAACTTGATTTCTTACCTTAATTATCAGCTCAAATGTCTTTTTACTGTTTGAAATGTTCAATCTGTCCTCAAAGAGCAAAGTTATGCCCCTATCAAAGAAATTCAAAAGGATGTGTGCGTCAGTTTGTAAAAGGAGTTTCTAAAGAATTTCAAAAATCCTTCAAGCAATGGCAACGCCATCAGAATAAATTATTACTTTAAAGAAGAAAACATTAATTTGGGTGGACAAGTGCTGGTATAACAGATTTGAAATGAATGTTCACAGTCGATATTCATTGCTCGTGCAAACCTGAAGCGAGCGCTAAGTACTGGCTGGCCCAGCCATTTGCTCTGTAAAGACATCAGAGAAGGCTCAGGGAGAGGAGGGGTGGCCTAGGAGAGAGGTCACATTTAAAGGGGATTGACAAGGTTGTGATAGAATCAATAGTCTGAACTTGGCTGTTATGGCTTCATTTGGATGAAATGTAAGTAAGTTTGGTGAGTAGCCAGTTAGAAGCAGAATTTAGAATTCCCCCCATTAAATAGGACTGGCCCAATAAAACAGAGAATATTATAGAATTTTCTTTTCTGGAATTTTCAATAAGAGGATAGCAATTGTTCTTGGACCACTTACCCACAACCCCTCTTAGTGGCAACTGTGACCTAGAGACCTCAGGGAGATCTAACCTTGCCTCTCATATGACCTGGAGCAGTGCTTCTCACACTTCAGTGTGCCTAGGAATCTTCTGCTCTAGAGATCTTGTGAGAGTGCAGAATCCTGATTCAGCAGATCTAGGCAGAGCCTGAACGTCGGCATTTCTGATCAGCTCCCAGGTGATGCCAAGACTGGCGGACCTTGGACCATAAGCAAAGCTCTAGATTTTTCCATTTCAAACTGGCTGCATCCCCTGGGAATCTCCAGGCTGACTTACAGAATCGAATGCACACACTCGCAGATGCCCAGGTGCGGCGTGCACACTCAGGCTGAGGAGCCGCTCCCCAGCTCACCTGTCTTCTCCACGCCTGGGCCCCATCTGCTGTTTCCTACAGCTTCCCTCTCTCTCTCTGCGCCTTACCCTTGGCCTATGAACTTGGTCCCATCTCTCCTGTTTTGCATAATAACCCACTTCCCTTCTCCCAGCCAGAGGCTTTCTTTTTCCCGACAGCCCAAACTTGAGTGTTCTATGCTTACTGCCTCCTCACCCTCACCGCCCATCCCGTCCTTACTACTTCACACCATGGTGCGTGTTTGTGTGCAGAAAGTAATCGATTATAACAATTTTAATTGGAAACAACCGATTAGCATTTAACCTATTCAATATAACTATTCTCAGTTGTTTTGGACCAATTCAAAGCTCTGTAAAAGACATATTAACAACCTACACATTTTAATTTTGGAATGATGAACTTATCCTGGCAGGAGGATATGGAACGTTACCTCTCATCCTCCTGGAAGAAGAGGCTGGGATTTACTTAGACTTCCCACCTGGCCCCTTCACCTCATTGTTTAACCCACCCAGCCAACCCTCCACATGCCCATGTGAAGTCGGGCTCCTCGGCGTGGGCCCGGGGCCTGCCACTCTGCTGGCTCTTGGTCCCTGTGCTCTTCACAGTATGGCAATCCCAGGCTACTCAGGGTGTCTGGACTACACGTGCAGTTCCACCCCACTGCGCCCTCGCCCTACCTGATGTCACATCCCCCTCCTCACCTGGTTGGCTCCACGCATCGCTGGGGGCTCAGCTCAAGCATCTCTTCTTCTAGGAAGTTGTCCCCTATGGCACCCAGGGTGTTGCCCTTCGTGTCACCATACAGCTGGTATTCAGTGCACAGTCAGTATTTGTGGAGGGAAAGAAGAAAGAACAAAAAAAAAATAAAAAAGCAAAACCACAACCAAAAAACTCTACTGAATCATTTAAAGGGGTTGCCTCGGGCAACCAAAATTCAAAGTCAGGAAGGATGCTGTACTGTTCACACTAAAATGGACCCACACAAAAATACACTTTGAAGCAGAAATGAAAAACTATAAAAAGAACGAAGATCAGAATAGCAATCAGACAGAAGAGTAACACCTTAGACTTGTGTGGCTTTACAGTTTATACATTATTGTGAGAATCAGTAATCTTTACAGCCCGGTGAGGGGGGTGCTAGCACACCCATTTCACAGGGAAGGACAGTGGAGCCGAGAGAAGGATCAGGTTTACCCAAAGGGCCTCTGGGTGGATAGTGACAGAGATCTCTGGCTCTCGGCTCAGTGCGTCCCCCACCATTTCACAGCTCGCCTAAGATGACACAAATTGTAAGGTATTAATAAGAATTCACTTTAAAAAAATTCCATATACTCACTGCTCTATTTTAAAAATATATTTCTCTTAAATTATGCTATGCTAATTAGTTTTACCATTTCTAAACAGTAATCTGTTGTTGGGTGCTACTTTCTTAATATAGATGCCACTACTAAACCCTAATTTAGACTGGTTCCTTTTAATAACGTCTGTGCCTTCTAATGTGTTCCACCCTTCATTGCTTCCAACTCTGAGAGTCTAAAATGCGTTCTATTCATTCCATTATATGGATAGGCCTCTGCCCTTGGAAAATTCTAGTTTAGCTCTTCCTGTTTAAGAAATCCCTTGCCTATATAGTTGGGATGCTTACTTCGGTGCTTTTTCTGTTTCCTTTGATTAACTCCTCTTCTGTTACACTTCACTGTTCACCTAAGGTCCTAAATTAGAATAACGGCTTTAAGGATAAGGAACCGCTGTAACTGGCTTTTTAAACGTGTTGCCTGCAGTCTGCAGTGTGTATTTCCTGTCTTCCCATGTGGGTAGACAGCTGTGTTCTGACCCAGGAGCGTTCAGTAGTTACTAACCACCTACTCTGTACCAACTTACCAGGCAGGTGCCAAGGTATGAAGACAAAAGACCCTCATCATCCCATGAAAACTCTTACATGGGGGTGAAAGACACAGCCTAGTCTATGGGGGAGAAGAACAATTAAATTGTCAATCACAAAACACTACGGTGGGTGCCAGGCGCAGGTCCTGGTGCGGAGGGAGGATCCACGACAACTTTTCCCGCGTTTGCCTCAGCTGGAAGTTATGAACGGATGTGGAAGTTTGCAGCGGACAATCCGACACTGCTACTTTCTGTTCCATCTGTCCCCTTTTGCCCCTCTTCCGAAATTCACAGCACAGCCGTCAGGAGAGCTCACTGCCAGAACTATACAAATACGTGAAAATAAAGTATCCATGTGATCAGAAACACGTCTGTGCGTTGCGCACTCCACCCCAGGGCCGGCAGGGGAAGCTGCTCCGCGCCGCCCGCCCACCCGGCCCAGGCAGAGCTGCGGAACCGCCCGTCTCCATGGCGACGCGTCACAAAGCCACCGCGCGCGCGCCTCTGGCTGGGCCAGGTCAGCTCCAGCCAGGGCCCCGCGACTGCCTCTGGGCAGGATGGCACAGTCTGAGCCCAGCAATCCCGGGGACCTCTCTCAATGCCACCACGAGCTTGGACCAAGTAAGACAGCGGACCCCGCCGTGCAGGGCGGGGCTGGGGTCTCTCCTGGTGGGGAAGGGGCGCTGCTGGGCCAAGGGGCCTAGGTCTTTAGGGTGTCGCCTGCCTCGTAGGGACAGGCTCAACTGAGGCAGAGACGGGAAGTCAGGCAGAATGACAGGGTGTTGGTCACCTTGTCTCTTTCCAGTTCTTCTCATACTGGTTGCCACGTCCCCCTCCCTAAAACCCAAGGTGCTTTAAAAGCTGCAGGAGATGCCTGGCTAGGAGGGGACAGGAAAAAGGAAGGATGAGTGCTGTCCCAAGGAGAAGAGGGCCAAAGGCAAAGAAGGAACAGAGGTCAGGCAAACCCTGCTGAGAGTAGGCCTGGCTTGGGTCCTGCCCCCCCCCATGCAGGGCCTGGGAAACAGCAAACAAAGTGTGTGTGTGGTGTGTGTTGGCGGGGACAGAGGCAAGGACCCTCCTCCCAGCTGTAGTGCAGGCGGGGGGCTGTGGCATTCAGCCACTGCTTCCACCCCTGGGCTGATTTTTCTTTCAGAGAGCTTTCCTACCTTGCAGATGCAGTGCTCTCCGTCCTAGTCCTGCATGCAGAGGTAGCGCGTTTGCCAGCTCGGCTCTTTGGGTCTGTGGAGGGGGCGCCACTCTACCGCGAGGGCAGTGGCGTGGTTATGTGCAGTCAGCGCCATGGCGGCCTTTCTCATGGCAGTCACTGTGCATTGCAGCCGTCTAGCTAGAAAACTGCCGTTCCATGGTGGCTCCGGAGCAGTGAGGAATTGTCCAAGTCCAAATTCCTCAGAACTGTGTTCCCGCGAGAAGGAATGAAACGTGCGTTTTCATTCCAGTTCACTCCTTTGTAAATTATGAATAGAGAATGAACATACTTAATTTGCATACAAAATACCAAACGTATTCGGTTTCTGTGTGGTGGCAAGGCACGCAGGAGAGACAGAGAGGGAAGAAACTCTCCCTACATCCCGACAGCACTCCTTTGGGTGCTCCTCTTCCCTTTCCAACCACCCCGCCGTGGTTTTTCACTGTCTCCTGTTCCCCTCCCTGTCTGGGAAATGTTGGAGTCCTCCAAGATTTACCTTTTAGGGCTTCCATCCTCCACGTGAGTGGCCTTCAGGTGCTATACGAAGGTGCTAATGACTCGCTCATCTTCATCTCTAACTCGGATCTTCCTCCTAATTTTCAGACAAGAATATCCAACTGTCTATCCCCCTTCAGATGTCACTGCAGGGCCTCCAACTCAACATGTGCAAAATAACACTCCTTGTCCTCCTCAAAACTCCCAGACTTTGAGAGCGCAGTTAGGAGAGTCCCAGCTGCTCAGATTAGAAGGGACCACAGCTTCCTTAAGACTACGGTTTGATCACCAGGTCTCTTTGACTCTGCCTCCAAAGTTCTCCTTCCCCTGGGAGAGCTTGACTCTTCCCCTCCAGACTCCAGTCCCTGATAGCCATTCTGTGCTATTCCACCCTGCAGTGCTGGGTCACCCCACGCCCCAAAGGTGGGCTTAGTGTGTCACTGCTCAGCTTTGGTCTGAAGGCAGAACAAGGTTGACAATGACCATGACAACTAACTGCTATTGAACAACTACCGACTGGGCTCTTCCATGCTGCATTAGCTTCCTGCGGCTGCTCTATGTTACCACACTCTGGTGGCTTCAAAAAACAAAAATTTATTTCCTGAAAGCTCTGAAGGTCAGGACTGCAAAAGTCAAGGTATGGCAGAGGCTGCCCTCCCTCTGGGTGCTCTAGGGGAGGATTCTTCCTTGTGTATCCCAGCTTTGGTGGCTGTGAGCACTGCTGACTTGTGGTGGCATCTCTTCATCTCTGCCTCCGTGGTCAGACCGGCTTCCTCTCGTCTGTGTGTGTGACATCTCCCTCTGCCTCTCTCTTCTAAGGATGCTTGCAGTTGAATTTAGGGTCCATGAGCATAATCCAGGGCGATTTCCTCATCTCAGGATCCTTAATTGCATGTGCAAAGACCCCTTTTCCAAATAAGGCCAGATTCACTGGTTGCAGGGATTGGGACATGGACATGTCTTTTGGAGACCACCCTTCAGCACGCTACAGCGGCTTTACATTCATCCTCTCCTTTAGCCCTCAAACCAACATACGATTAGAATTATTAGGTACCATTTAGTAGCTTTATCAGGCTATTATTGCAAGAATAAAACAAAATAATAGATGTGGAGATGCTTTGTAAAGTGTAGTATGATATGCACATCAGTTACTATTTTATAATAGTTTCAAAGCTCTGTAATGTATTTTCATAATCACGAACACATCCCGTGGGTCACCACAGTTAGCGGAAGGAGGATTAGGTGTTGCAGGGCACACGAGGCCTGGCCCGCCTGTCGTTCGCCACCTCTCCCTTTGCTTCCCTTGCGTGGGGCCATTTGTCCTGTCCCAGACTCTCAAACCTCCTGCTGCTTCCTCTACAAATTGCTTTACTCTGTGTCCTCCTGGGTGTCCCTGTCAGACGTCGACTCAATCACATCCCAGCTCAGATGCCACCCATGCTACGAAGTGCCCCATGCACCTGTCCCTTGCTGAGTCCTCAGGGTCCCTGTGACGCACGGGGTGTCAGCGTGGTTTTAAACTTGTGCTCACGGGGTGTTTGGCTCCTCCACTGGCCTTGAGTTCCCCGAGACCAGGACAGGCTCTGTGCCCCAGCACCCAGGGCTTCAGGACTTGTTAGTAGGAGGAACCAGAAATGAGCAAAGGAAGAAAGAAGCGGGAAGACAGAACCAGAGGGCGATGGACACCAGCGACAGAGAAAGACACCGAGATACCAGCCAAGAAGAAAGACAGGAGAAACAGTGACACGCAGAGAACACACTAGAAAGGGATTCTTTAGAACATTGTGATGATGGATTTTCAAATGAACATCTCTGTTAATGAAGAGGATAAATTCCAATAACATACTTTATTTTCAGAAGCTTTGACAATGAAGGTACAAAGCATAGAAACACAGGCTTGACAAAAAGGACTGTAGCAAGAAAAATCATTAAACATGAAATTAAAGGAGGATGTACTAAAGTCAAGTGTGCGTCCATGCAGGTTGGAAGTAGATGGCAGAGGGAATGCCTGGTCTGTCCCACAGTAACTCAGGAAGAGGGAGGACCGCTTGGCCTCGGGCGCTGGCGCAGGCATGTCGCTCCTGTCCTGTAGGCTCCTGGGATGGGCGCTTAGCAGTCTTGGGGCCCCGCTGCCAGCTCCCAGCCTGTCCTCAGAGAAGGACCCAGACGAGACACGGAGAGGCATATCTGCCTAGAGCACTGTTCTGCAGGGGTTTTTAGGCTTATCTGAGCCTAACAGGGACATGATCTGTGCTGGGTTAATGTTGTTTGCCTTGGGAAAAGGAGGGCTAAGTGATGCATGGTCTTGATCCTTTGAAGTGCCACTCAGAAGTTCAAATGAGGTTAAAAAAGGCTTCTTTTACGAGCGCCATGCCTCCCAATGTCTTCCTTTCTACTTGTCCACACTTGAAATTCTATTGACAAAGAACATTTAATTCTACTATTGGAATAAAATACTTTCAAACAGAAAATGATTCCCACTCCAGCAGGAATATCGAAGGCTGTTGTCATTTCTGGTAGAGTGGGATCCAAGAGCAGGACCCAGGAGTGTGTGAGGAGAGGTGTGGAGAGGTGGCTAAGGGTGCAGGTCCCTGACTAGAGGAGCTTTCAAGTGGAGGTGGGACTTGAACCAGGATAAAGGCTGTAAGTAACAGTCACAGCTGAGCAGATCTCGGCTGGAAAGAGACACTATTCAATTAGAAACAAGGTCTGGTTGGGAGTGATGAGTAGATGAACATTAAGATGTTTATAGACGACAGGAACCGTAAATTATTTGGCCAGCGCTCTCTATGCTAGACAGTGCGTATAGCTTTTAAGAATATTGGGAAATTGAAGAGTGATACTTTATAGCAATTGTAATAGGATACATGAGGGGGAACAAAAACAGGCAAGGAGGTGGCTACAGTATTCCAGGGATGAGGTGACAGATCCTAGACAGCATTGTTTATTTAAAAAGTAGAGACATTTCAATCCAGTTTCTCATGACATGTGAAAAGCAACAGGTAACTGCCCAGATATGAAGAATAAGAGAACAACCGAATTTAAAATTTTAAATACATGTTTTCAGGAAATTTGGTGGTACTTTGTGGACAATGGAAGGTTGGGGCAGAAAAACTGTGCTGTCGCTAGTATCTAGCTAAGGGTAAATTCTCAGATGGCATCCTTCTAGAACCATCTGGAACCAATTGCCGAAAGTCATCCCTCCCTCCCTTTCTTCCTTCTGCTCTTGGACTCCACAGGCTCCTGGTTCCCTCCTCCCCTCACTGTCTATTCTTTTTTGCCCTTCACTTGCCCCCTCCTCTCCCAACCTCTTGACATTGGGGTGTCCCAGGCCCCAGCCTTGGGACTTGTCCTCTGCATCTTCTCTGTCTCCTGTGGGTCTCTCCACTCTCCTGGCTTTAAATAACATCCACGCTGCAGAATTTTGCACAGTCATTACAAAGAATGAATCTGAGATGAGTTGGAGGGGTTTTCCATAAGACACTGTTGGTGACAGATATAAGAAAAGGACACTTTGTGTAATATGGACCAATTTTTGTAAAACAAAATGGTGAGAACTAAAACCCAATATGTCTGTGTGTTTATATATCTGTGCATGAATCTGCATATGATTACATCCACACGTATGCAAGTACAGAAAGAAACGGGCACAGTTGTTAACGTGGGCTACCTGGGAGGAAGACGACTGTGTCCCAGGAAAGGAAGGTGTGAGAGGGTGTCCAGCCTGGCGTGTCTGATATGATCTCGTGTGTAAAATCATCCCATGTATGTATAGGTTTACCTAATAAGATGCGTGAAATGTTGGTCACTTAAGATGATAGAATTTCAGATGAACTAGTTTCTTCTTTTTATTTTTATGGCTTGAATTCTTTAAAACAGCACGTATGAATACTCAGGCAAAATGATATACCTATTTTTTATGGGAGGGGAGCCCAGATAATTAAGTTGAGCTTTTCCTCTTTCCTATTAGAGGCTATAAGTTGGCCTTTACTTCTTAGACTCTGAAGTTTTTATTTTTTTCTCTTGCAAAATTATTTTAATGGTTAAAACAATGTTTGATCAAAGTACTCTGGCGTGCCACATTTCAGACTGCTTTCTTGTACTTTCGGCAGGTGATTCCAGCTGGGATTCCTACGCCACCACGATGAAGACTGCATTCACGCCTAAAGTGGGAGCAGTGCCTGCTTTGATGCGGTAGATCCTTATTGCAGTCGGATTGACACATGCACCTTCATGCACTTTGGATGCACTTTCATTTGCTCGCTTGCCTTTTATTATTCAAAACCCAAAACAAGAGGGAGAGTAATTAGAGAAGGCTCGTAAAAATGCACTCGGGCAGGGGTGATGGTGGGTACAGCCCTCCTCCAAGCTTCAGCGAGAGTGCCTTCCCACAAACAGTATCCAAACCTTCCACGAGAAAACCCGAAAATCGCCACACTGGCTCTTCATAAAGTTACTGTGCGTCCTGGCTTCCAATTGACCCGGTATATAGATTAATAGGATTGTGCTACCCGAACATTAGCGTGAATTGAATCCATTCGCTAATACATAGTAGGCAGGCAGTGACTATTGAGTGATTGGCTGTGTGGATGAGTGGATACTCGTCATCCCAACCATCACTAGCACTAGTCTTGGAAGCTGGAAGAAGGCCACCGTCCCCCTGTCCTTACCTCTGCGGCTCCTTCAGACATTGCTGCTGGCTTGCAGCTTCTCCTCCTGGTCCACCTGAGCGGAGGGTGGTGGGAGTTTCCAAACAACAGCTGCCTTTCTGAGCTCATCAGTAGGTGAGTGAAAGCAGGATTAGGGACCCGTCTCATCTTTCACTGTATCACTAGTAGGCATGAGATCAGCGTGGAGAGCCTTCGATTGCCTGTGTTCACTTTGGGAATTGTTTGCAATCTTTATTGCCTCCTTTTACCTTAAAAGTTCAAATTTGTGAGACGTGGAACAGAGTATTAGCAGGACCATAGATGTGGAGTCTGGCAGAAATAGGTTCTGTCCTCAGGTTGAGGCTCTAACCCTCATCCTCTCTGCCACCTTAGACAAGTAACGGCCCATCTGGGGCTCAGCTCTGCCGCTGGTTAAGTGGGGATGACGGTGCCTGCCTAAGGTGGCTGCTCTGAGGACACAGTTAAAGCACAGGGACAGTGACTAGCACAAAGAAGTTAGTCATTTTCATTCATTTTTTATTTTCCTACACGATACATGGTAGACTTCCAAAAAGTGCAAGGCCACAAGATTCCAGATTTCTGAGTTACTGAAATCGCCCAGTCATCTGCCAGGGCTATGACTGTATCACTGAAGGAGAAACATTCGGGATGAAAGTCAACAACAAGTAGATACTTAGAGAGTCTAGGTCAGTGGTCTTCAAATTCACATATTTTTAAAGTTCCCATAAAAGTTTTCAATGTAAACTTAAATTGATTAAAAGATTTAATTTAAAAGATTAAACTTCCAGCCCATCCTAAATATTGACATTTTAAAATAAAACTTTTAAATATAACCAATGAGTACTCTAAATGCCTTAGCAAATTAATATTAATACTTGCCATGATCCTTTTAATAAATAAACAAGCTCTTCTCTGATAATTTATGTCATTTCTTTTTCTTCCTGAACACTCATTTCCACTCCACTTCCTCCACAGACTTTTTTTCCTGCTGTAATATATCTTATGTTTGAAAGCAATTTATTGATCACTCTACTATACTTCTTTGCAACTATTTAAGCATACTAGTTGAAATTAATTTTTAAACATGTTATGTGATCCCTAAGTATTGAGTTATCATGATTATTTTTAGTACATAATCGCTCAAAGCAACAAATACATTACAAATGTTGATAATTGCTAAATACAAAAAGTACATATTTTGCAGCTACATCTTAATGAGATAAATGAGGCAGTTTTGCTTTTAATTAGTTTACGTATCTAGTTTTGAGTGCTATTATTTTTTATAATGAGACTGCATTCAGCAAAAGTTTTATTCTGGTCCTCTTTTGTTTTCAATTTATAGATTCTAGTGTTGAGAAACTTTGTTCATATATGTAAGTATATGTGAATGAAAGTTTTAGTGTAATAATGTCATTCAACACTCTGGACTTGTTCTGAGTCATATGCCAGAAATCACAAGGTGATTTTTAATGACTGATCTGGTGACAACTTGGTTTAGGTACCCCTTCAATTTTATCAAAAGCCAGTAATGAGATGATTTGGCATCCACTTATTGAGTTAGTCCTTATCTTGGTCTCTGAGAAACAAACTGAAAAGGTACATCTTAACAAATGACTATTAAATTGCACCTGTTACTCTCACACTTGGAGGCAACCTATTTAATATTTTATGATCAAAAATGACTTGGAAAATGAAAACATTAATTTTAATACATGTTTTCTAATACAATCTCCTTTTTGGATAATAGGCTTTATCGTCACATACTTTAATATCTTTTTATCAAAATCTTGGAGCCGAAGACTTAGCTTATACAGTTTATACTATCTTTAACTAGTTGGCAAAATCAGTCCTTGTTGTCAAACCAATGAGTTAAATTAGGTTTATTTCCTGTCAACATCTGACAACATTTTCAGTTCAAATAAATGTTTAATATATGTTTTGAGGAATATTTTGAAAACTGTTGAAAAATGAATTACAGAATGCATATTTTAAAGGAGATTATTAAAAATAAACAGGAGAAGAATAAAAAGATTCAGGTTTCATATGATTAATTGTATCCAAGTAACAAAAATAAGGCAATGAAAAGTGTAGCTAAATGTATAAGTTATCAATTGAGGAGTATGATAAAAAAATATGATGTTACTTAAATATATTCTCATGTATATAGAACTCTGCTGTTAGACTTTTGGGAATAATTAATAATAATCATGTATAAAAACCCCAGGAATAATTTTATTAATTTAATTAAACATCAAATCAAATATTTACTAGTATTCAATGAATGAAAGTTATTCAAGGTGAAAACTGATTGGTCTGGCAAGCCAGTATAGACTTGCATACTTTGTTAAATATTTTACAACATAGAATAAAGTAACGACTGGCTATGCTGGAGTAAATATTTCATAATGTGATTGGATTACAAATACGATTTAAATAATCTATTGAGTGATGAATACAAAATCTGAAAAAAAAATCATGTTTCTGATTTACCAGTTTTCTCCAGTGAATCTTCAAAAATTTAGTGTCTCAGAAAAGATGCTCGTTATATTTAAAGTCATCATCAGCACCAACCTGTCCTGCTTCACCCACTCAGAGATGCTGTTCTTTCCAGCTCCCGACATGTCCTAGGAATTTTTTTTTCAAAGCCAAAGAATGCATTATCTTTAAGTATGGGAGGAAAAGAGCCATTTCCAGCATTCTACATTCTCCACTCTTCTCTCAGAGGCCTCTCCCTAAAGTGGGATGCACATTTTGTAATTGTTGGGAGATGGAAAACCAGACGTCCCTCCCAGCTGTGCAGCTGTGCGACACACCTAAATCCAGAGCATCCTCACACAGGGAGATAGCATAGCCTTGCACTCCCTATAGCAATTTGTAGGACCCCTAGAAACCACAGCCCCAGGCAAGTGTATGGGACTTGGATTGCAAGGAGGCTTCCCTGAAATCACCCCTCTTCTGATAGGAGGCTTGTGTCTCGAGGCAATGCACCAGAGAAAGACCCCATGGTACAATGGGCAAGGGAGAATTAGGCAAGGGGTATGGGAAAGAAAGAACCTGTGTGCACATGCAGGTTTGTTCTCAGGCAGATATGTTTTTAGGAAAGAAGATATTAAGACATTTTGAGATCTGAAAATTGATTCTTCTAAAGCTGTGTTGTGTCCCCTTTGGAAACTCTCCAGTTTACATCTGAATGATAGTAAAACAGTCCATCATCCAGATGTTTCCAACTTCCCAGATGTTTGTTTCTTACAGACATAACCTGAATCTATCCAGACCTCCTTTTTTTTTTTTACAAAAAAGGTCAATATGAAATATTTTAAACATACACAAGGAAATATACAATGATTCCCCAGCTATGCCTAGCTATGGCAATCATCAATACATAGATACTTTCATCCACACCTTCCACCCAAACTTCCCACTGGATTAGGTGGAAGCAAATCGCCAGCATTGTAGTATTTCAAATCTAAATATTTTGTATGTATCTCCAAAAGATAATGATGCTTTAAAATATATAACACTACTATTATCTCACGTTAAAAAACCAATTCTTTAATATCAAGTAGCCAAATGGTAATCAACTTATCCCAAGTATCTCATAATTAAAAAAAAAAAACAAAACAGTTTTGTGGAATTGAAATCAAACAAGGTCCACATAGTACGTTTGGTTATGATGTCTCTTACCTCATTTAATCTAAAAAAAAAAAGAGGATTCCTCCTTTTTCTGACAATTTGATGAAGAAACAGGATTGTTCTTCTGGATTTTTCTGATTTCATTCCAACACGTCATTTAAAATATTCCTCTTTTCATATATTTGCTGTAATCCAACATTTTAAAGACTTCATCTGCTTCGGGTTTTGTATTTTGGCAAAAATTGTTAATAGGTGATGCTGTATATATCCACCCAGAAGCACATGAGGTCTGGTGGTCCCTCTCTTGAGCTGTGCGTGAACATTGCTGGTCATTGCTTAGATGCCATATTTCATGAAGGCTTGCAGTCCAGTGATAGCCTACTTCTTATATTTCTTCTTCTTATCAACTGGAATACTTCTATAGGGAGAAACTTTTCTTCATCAACCATTTGGATATGGCAAAGCACTGTTTGTATGGGAGAGTACCCAGCTCTTTAAAAAAAAAATTAATGAAATAAATTTCAGATTGTTATTTTTTAAAATTTCATTTTAGATCTTCATACTTTTGTTAAGAGCCATCCTAAAACACAAGATTGTTTCTTTTCGAGGGAATCTGGAAATTAAATGATTTCTGGCATCAAGTCTTAAGCCAGCCAGTCTTTAAAAAGATGTAATGAGTAAAATGATCTGACATGTGTACTAGTGTGAAATTTGACATTTAATCTCTTACTCTAATTTCTACTGTTTTTTTTTTTATAGTCAAAAAAGTATCAGAAGACTAGGCTATACATATTCACTTAGTGACCCTATGCCCAATCAGACACAATACAATGATGAGTATGTTTGGAAAGTGTATTCCAAAAGAGACTTGATCAGCCCTAGGACTTCAAGAGGAGCCAGGAGCCAAACGTCTCAGCCCAAACAAGTAAGAAAACATTTACACACCTGTTGGATTTAATACTGTGTCAACAACCTTTAAGAATGAGAGTTTGAATGTTTTATAAAGACTCTTCATCTTCCGCAGTCACAGGATATGCAGTCCTTCTTCGACTATTTTTTGTCTACCTTCTCACATTTATTTCTAACCACTTCTCTATCCCCTAGGGTTTTTTTTTATTAAGACTTTTAAAAACTGAAGTGAAATTCACATCACATAAAATTAATCATTTTAATGTGAACAATTCACTGGCACTTAGTATATCCATGTTGCTGTGCGACCACCACCTCCATCTTGTTCCAAAACATTTTCATCACCCTAGAAGGAAACCCCATGCCCACGAAGCAGTTATTCTCCACTCCCCGAACCCCAAGCCCCTGACAACCACCCGTCTGCTTTCTCTTTCTGTGGATTACCTATTCTGGATGTCTTACATGTGGAATCATGCAATAGGTCAAATTTTCTGCTTGGCTTCTTTCCTTCAGCATGCTTTTGAGTTTCAATCCTATCGTAGCAAGTATCAGCACTTCATTCTTTTTCATAGTTGAATAATACTCTATTATATGGACATAGCACAATTCGTTTACCCATGTATCTGTTGATAGATATTTGGGCTGTTTCCACCTTTGGAGACTATTTTGAATGGTGCTGCTACGATAGGCATGTATAAGCACTTGTGTTTGGTATTAAGTTTTGTGTACTCTCAAACCTCCAGGTCTTTTATTATTCTGTTGCTTCTATCTAGAATGCCTTTCTCCTGTCCACCAAGGGAACCCCTGTATTTCTCCAAAGCTCAGCTCAAAGAGAGCCATCTCTAAGTCCCTTCTCCCCTGGATGGAAGTAACTAATCCTAGCTCTATGTTTTCTTGGCCTTGTATACCCTTCTCCCATCATGAAAGGCAATGCTTAGTTGTAGTAAATGGTTTCATTTACTTGGCTGCCACCTGGAAGGGAGCCACCTGGGACGGAGCCACCTGCATGCATCCCATAGATGATAAGGTGGTGGAATGGACAGGATTTGATGACTGTAATGATGTGAAAGATAAGGAAGAGGAAAGAGGGAAGGATGACATCCATCCTTCTGACATGGACAGCTGGGCATAGGCTGATGCTGTTTATTGAGCTGGAACATGGCAGATGACCAGGTTTGCTGGGAAGGACATAGGCGAAAATGTGAGTTCAGTTGAAGACATGTTGGTTGAGGATATATCCAAGAGGCAGTTGAATATACAGGTCTGGAGCCTGGGGGAGAGAGATGAGCTGGAGATATAGACTTGGGAGTCATACACACATAACCCATTTAACTTAAATATTTTCAAATTAATGTGAAATAGTTGATTACAATATTACACTATATATGTATACATATGCATACAGACAAGCATATAATTTTCCCTTCTTCTAAGTGCTATCGAAGGCTCTCAGCCGAGAAGAGGTAGTGTGGCAGACTGCCTTGTCCTCAGCCAATAACAGCTAGCATGGCAGCCTGCCCTGTGTGTTCTCAGCCAATGAGAGCTAGTATGGCAGGCTGCCCTGTGTGTCCTCAGCCAGTGAGAGCTAGCATGGCAGGCTTCCCTGTGTGTCCTCAGCCAATGAGAGCTAGCATGGCAGGCTGCCCTGTGTGTTCTTAACCAATGAGAGCTAGCATGGAAGACTGCCCTGTGTGTTCTCAGCCAATGAGAGCTAGCATGGCAGACTGCCCTGTGTGTCCAGCCAATGAGTGTACACATGCCAGACTGCAGGCCCTATTAATCCAGGTTTTGAACATCAACAGCTGTTAACATCACACAAAAAGAAACAACCACATATTACGTGCCTCCTGCAGTCTTGCCAAACATCACTGATAGTCTAATCAAAGATATTGAATCTGAATCTGAGTCTCTGGATAGAGCTGCCAATTTACAGGAAATGCAGGGAACAGAGGAACTGTATGCAGTCAACAAAATCCAGACCATGGGAACCTCTATACATCAAACAGCTTCTTCAATAGATAAATTATAATTGGTTTCTCCAATTTCTATTTCTCCAGTAGATAAATTATGACGGGAAAAAAAGAGGATTGCGAGAGAACCTGAAAATTAAATGAGTTTTGAAAGACATATTTGGGGCAGTGAGTATGCATAATGATTTTGAGGAATTTCAGTGTAAAGGGAAAGTGAGAAATATCTTAGTAACTAGAGGGGAAATTAGAGTGAAGAGAGTGTTTTCCTTTTAAGGGAGGAGAAATAAAGACATGCTTGGATACCAATGGCAATGACCCAGCGGGCAGGGAGAAATTGAAGTTGCAAGAGAGAAGTAAAATTGGTAGAGCACTTTGCAGCAGTCTGTTAATGGAAGTTCTGTAAAATAATTTAAAGAGGTTTATTCCAAGGTTTATTGACCGTGTGTGTGCCCATGGCCTGAGGAGCCAACCCAAGAAGTCTTGAGCAGGTGGTCCTGAGGTGATTGGGTTACAGTTTGGTTTTGTACATGTTAGCGGGACAGGAATTGCAGTTGAAATCATAAATCAATACATGGAAGGCATATGTTGGTTTGGCCCGAAAAGGTGAGACGTCTTGAAGCAGGGGCTTATAGGTGGGTTCAGAGATTCTTTGATTTGTAATTAGTAAAAGAAAAAAAGCTTTGTCTAAAGGCTTGGAATATTTTAAGTTTTAAGGAAGTCTGTTGATCAGAGAAAAACCTCAGGATACTGACTCAAGTGATCTGTTAAGCAAATTGACAGCCTGCAGGTGTGATTTTACTTTTGTCCCGCATGGCTTTAGGCCCTGTTGATAATTTAGCATCTTATTGTCACAAGAGTCTGTTTTGTCAGTCTTATGGTCTCTGTTTTAACATTAATGCTGGCCAGGAACTGTTTTAGGGTTTTTCTGGAGTCCCCTTGGCCAAGAGGGGATGTGTTCAGTCAGCAGGGGGCTTAGGATTTTATTTTTAGTTTACAAGTAGACTGGGATCTTGTACCCCAGGGGGCCGGGCCCTTCTGGGAGCACATGTGGCTCCTCCCCCATCACGGCTTCTGTGAATGCAGGTGTGTGTCGGGGAGCTGGTGTGAGGGACGGTGCAGGCTCTCTGCTGGTGGCTTCAGGAAGCAAGGTCGTGAGAAAGAGGGGTGGAAGCTTCAAGTTTTACACTAATGAAACCTCTTTGGGGGTGAAAAGGGGAGAGCGCCCGTCCTCGCCTGGCCTTCGGGAAGTTGCTGAGGCCTCTGCATGAGGCAAGGTTTCCCTCTGGGGCTCCCAAGGGAAGAACAGCCGCTGTCTGTGCTGCTTGCCAATGTCTGGCCGGACACAGGATTAATGTGGGCTTTCTCCTCCCCTGGCCTTATCTGTAGGAGAATTCTGGTTAGAAGCACAACTCTTTGAAGTTTTCAATCTTATTTTCTTGTCATCAATATGAACAAAATCAAAGAGATGCACAAAGTACCCGAGTTAACAGCTAGGCAAACCAACGGCTCCCTGCACGCATGCAACTTCAGCGCAATTGCTGAGTGCAAAGGATTCAAAAGAATGTGCACACGTGACTACTCATGTTCTCGACTCCATGGGGACCCATATGGACTTTCTTGAAAACTGCTTTGCATTTATAGGGCTTTTTTATGTGGACACTACCTGAAAGTCAACAGAAGACAACATTAAAGGTCTGCCCCCCTTGGACAATCCCATCCTCAATGGAAGAAGTTAAGAAATCGATATCAAATCAGTTTGTTTCTGTTACTCAGAGAGACTTTGTGGACATAGCAGAAGGTAAACATGTTTGTTTTTCTTTATCCCATGGTCATGAGATAGGCACTGGAGATGCGGCGGTGAGCAGCTTGGATGTGGTCTCTTCCCTCAAGGAACTCACGGTGTAGACAGGGAAACAGGCGATTTTGCAAACAAGAACTATCCAGTATAAAAAGGTGAACCTTGCGAGAAATGTGGGTTGCAGGGGTGCACGGGAGGACGTCCAGCACCCACTAATGTGGGTGGGGGTCAGGAAAGGCTTCCCTTCCTGGGACTGAAGGATGAAGAGGAATTAGCCGGACAAAGACATAGGGGAGAGTGTTGTTGCTGGATCGTGAATGCCTAGAGGAATATTTGAGGAACTGAGAGAACTTCAGCATAAGTAGAACAGCCGAGGGTGAGGGGAGGGCTAAAGAAGAGACCACCGTGGGCAGAGAGCATCCAGTCTGGAAGGGCCTTGCAGGACACGCCAAGGAGTTTGGATTTATCCCAGGAGCAATTAAAAGGTTTTTATGATGGTAGTGACACCCTTCAGATGCATGCTTTAGAAGCCTCACCCCTAGGGGCTGAAGAGTGGAGGTGGCCCAGTCTGGAGGAAGGAGGCCAGCAGGAGGCTGTCAGAGCAGCCCAGGGAGGAGGAAGGTGACTTGATACAGGTGAGGGGCAGTGCAGGTGGAGGCACAATCAGCAGGGTGTGGCATGGGCACTTGAGAAGATGATGTTTCTGAAACTGCAAACGGGTTCCAGCCCAGGACTGGTTGCTCACTGCACAGAAAGCCAATTACTGAGATGATGAGAATTGCCAAGGAAGAAAGGAATTTTTAATACAAATGACCTAAGCTGGTAGACAGGGAACATAGCCTCAAATCCATCTCCCCAACTAACAGAGAGTAGGGGCTTTTATAAGGGGTAGAGGAATGTGGCTACATGCATCTGATAGATTGTGCTGAAATCAATGCAGGTAGAAAGTTTGTGCAAGTTAGTGAGGGATGGCGATTCTTAGCATCAGGAACAAATCTGGAGGCATCACATTACCTGACTTCAAATTATATGACAAGGCTATCGTAACCCAAACAGCATGGCATTGGTATAAAAGTAGACACACAGATCAGAGAGATGCCAGCTTTTCTCCCCCTTTGGCCAGTGTTCAGGCCAGCATTTCATTGCTGAAGTGCTCTTCCCCAGCTCCTTCTGTGCTTTCACTTTGTCATTCTGGAGACCCCAAGCTTAGCCATCCCCTCCTCTGTGCGACCTTTCCTTGCTATTTTATCCAAGGAGGCCTGCCACCCTCTCAATTGTTTCCTTCCATGTTGAAGTCATTTGTTACTGATTATTGTTTTCTGTTGTTTTCCTTTTACTCTTTTCTACACCCTTCGGTAAGCTCACTAAGGCCATCATTCACTCAAGGCCGAGTACAGAGACTGGTATACAGAATGAGCTCAGTAACTATTTGCTGAATGATGGACAGACTACATAGGAAGTACCTTTTCTCAAGCTCTATGGATATGGGATGGAAAGATCTCTGTAACTGCAGATAAGCATTAGGGTCATGGGGAAACATTTGATGTGCCAGCATTTTTAAGAGACATTTTTCAGCTTCTAATCAAAGTTGTCCATTCAACTCAAGACCTGTCGAGATGCCCTCCTGATCTCCTGCCTCCTACTGCTTCTCTCCCTTCCCTCACCCTGCCTTGGTCAGGCTGCCCCTGTCTCTCCGTTGGTGGTCTCCACTCCAGCTCCCCTTGCCACTGTGGTTACCTCAAATCCACTGTCCATGCTACAGCCAGAGTGAGTCTCCAGATGGGCAAATTGACGTCATTTTACAGCTTAAAACCCTTTAGTGACTCCCTGTTGTCCTCCAGGTAAAAGCGTTTGCCTCACATGAGTCCTGTTCGGTCTGATCCCGGCCAGCCCCCTGCCTCCTCCCTCGCCAGTCCCCATACCCAATTGACAAGACCCCAGCTGCCCTCCAGTCTCACAGCCCTCCTGTGGCCTGTCATCTGCACACATTGCTTCTGCCCCTGGAACACCTCTTCCTCCCTTCACTTAGCCCGTGTCTATGCATAACTCAAGTCCAGATGTCGGTTCATTTCTATCCTGGAAGCCTTCTCTGGTTGCCCACTTTGGGTCGTGGCCCTCCCCCGTGTTTTAGCAGCCCCTGTTCATACCTCTTTTGCAGGATTTATCACATGACATTGTAATTATCTTCTGTGTGCGTGTTTGTTTCTCTACTACTTGAAGCGTCTGAAGCACGGGCCATGTTTCAGTCTTGAATCCTCGTGAATGAATCAATGCAAGTGAGTGAGAAGCGCTAGAAGGTGATTGTTTTCACATTCTGGCTTGGAGAACTTGGCTTTGATGAATCAGAGCAGCTGATACAGTCAACATGACTAACTCCCAGTTAGCTGAGATTATGTGCTGGTGCTTCTGACGGTGTTGAATGGTCCATGCTCTAAGTTTAGTTTTGGATTGGATCTTTCTGCAGATGTCATGCACACTCTTAAAATGGGCCAATTTCTTTCTTTGGGCTAAACCACGCTAGTATCACAGTTACCAAGTGGAAAAGAAATGAGGGGAGCTGAGCTGCTGGGGAGCATGGATGGCCCCCTGGAAGGGTCTTTGGGTCAGGTTCACTGAATCATGGTTATTATTTTTGCCTATACTTCAGCACCACTGTGGGGGTTCAGGTGTTTGGTTGGATCCCCTTATATCAGGAACCTCTCTTCTTACTAACGTGTGAAGGAGCTCATTACCATGAGATTGTACAGAGACAATGAAAGCCTTCCTTTGTTGAGAAGAGCGAAGCCCACACTATGGACCAAACAGTACATTGTTTATTAGGAGTTACCTTAACATAGATCACACTGGCAGTCACTGGAGTGCGGTCCAGATATTAATTGCTAATCTATAACAATTATGTTTCTAGGGTGGGTTTTTTTTTTGTTCACTCATTAATTTAATAAATATTTAATGAGGTCTAGTGCTGTGATAAGTACCGAGGATCAATGAAGAGTGAGACTTTGTCTCCAATGTAGGCTGAAGTCTAGGCCCTGGTTTCTGCTTTTTCGGGATCTTCATCTCCAACTTTCTACTTCTCTACTGCTCCATCCTGGTGCACGCGGACCAGATGTTTTTAAGACCCTTCGGAGCCTGGCCCCAACTTACCTCTCCTGTTTGACCCTCAGCTACTCCTCCCTTCCCTGCACACCCCACCCTTCTGCCAACCAGCCACGTTGCATGGACACGCTGGGGATTGTTTGCTTCCATGCTGACCTGCCATCAGAGCCCTGTGCTGTGTCTGCCTTTTAGTCCCTGCCTTCCTCCTCTTCCCCGACACAGCCCCTCAGTCTCAGGGCTACCCCATCATCTTTATTCAAAGCTCTGAGTCAGTGATTGCTAAGCACATGAGACGTTTGTTCACAGGGTAAGTGCGTGGCTCCCACTTCTAGAGATTCTCAATGTCTGGGACAAGGTTCAGCAGCTATATTCTGAGAAACCCTTCCTAGGTGATTCTGAATTCTTATCTCCATGCTAGAAGCACAGTTCCCAGTGTTATGGTTGCAAGATTTATCGCATTTCACATCTGTTTGTCCTGCAGATATCTTTCTAATCACACTAGTTGTCTCAAGGGTAGAACAATGACTTAATTATCTATAACCTTGGCAAACAGCACAGAACACATATGGAAACTGAAAACGTTTGCTATTGAATGGTAGCCCTAGGGAAGAGACATAGATATATGTGTGAAGTATTTCAATGGATATTTGTTTTTCCCTGTAAAGCTATTAGTAAATTATAAAAACCAGGTGTCTTAGTCCATTCTGTGCTGCTGTAACAGAATACCTGAGACTGGGTAATCTACAATGAACAGAAATTTATTCAGATCCTGGCTCTGGATTTTTTGAAGCCAGGAGCATAGCGCCGGCATCTTGTGAGAACCTTCTTGCTGCGTCATCCTGCGGAAGGTAATAGGGCAAGGAGAGTGTGACAGTGAGAAAGAGAAGGAGGGAGCCACACTCATCCTTTTATCGGGAAGCGACTCTTGCAATAACTAACCCATTCCCACAATAAGAGTATTCACCCATTCATGAGGACAATGATCTAATCACCTCTCATTAGCTCCACCTCCCAACATGGTTGCTTTGGTAATTAAAGTCTCCAACACATGCTTTGGGGGGACACATTCAAACCATAGCACTAAGTTATAGATGGAAATTATAAGAACAGTATCAGATGATTTCCAAAATATCTTAAGGGGTGCCCTGATTTTGAGCCCTACAATTTCCTTCTCTCTATGAACTGTCTGCTCAGGGGCAGTTTACGAGGTCACTATGAGGACCATGGAGCCCCTGCATCCTCTCCTCCAAGGTCATCTAAAGTAAGAGGCCACATGTAATGGAACCCTGTCCTCTTCTGCTGGTCTAGACAGAAATCATTTTTTAAAAATCAATATAAAAATGCTCTCCGGTGCCAGTAGATACAATTCTGTATCCTTTGATATATAGTGTATACCAGTAGATGCCATTAACCATCATTGGACATACAATGTATATTAGAATTTATTTTGAAAATACCTCTTGAAAAACTAATTTGGAAGAGAACTGAGTTCAGTGTCAATAGTAATTTGCACTGTTTGGACATTGTTCATGAAACCCATGTTTTTAACATCTGCATCCTTCTGAATAAAGATGACCCTGTTTGATGTGGATCTGAACTAAGGCTTTATAGCAAGAATTAGGGGCGAACTCATTCCAAGTGAGACAGATGGCTTGTAACTCTCTCCTGCGTAATATCGTAGTGTTTGTGGAACTAACTTCAGTGCTTCACAGATATTTACTGATGCTATATTTGATGAATATGCTTTAGCAGAGATATTTCAAAGAAATAATAGCACTATTGTCCACTAATGACAATGACGTTACCTAACCTTCCATCAGTGAGGGATAAGCTTTGAATGGCTCTTTCCCAGGTAATGGGGATGATACACACCACCCCATCTAGGGCTGTCAGATTAAGCAAATAAAAATATAGGGTGCCCAGTTAAATTTGAATAATGACACACAGTAGATAACAAATACTTATGTATACATATGCTAAAAAAGTATTCATTTTTTATCTGGAGTCCAAATTGAACTGGGCAGTCTGTGTTTTCTATGGCAACCCTATCCCAAATCTCTCACTCTGCTGCCAGCTCTGCCCCAGGGACTAGGCAGACCTGGGGCGTGATCGGTGCCTTCTGTGCCCACCAAGCAGAACAAATGAACACCCCTCACTGTCATACAAATATATTCATTAGAAACCACATCTCATCATTGGAGCATATACTTCCTGTGACTGATAAAGCAGAAAATTATTTCTTGGTTGAGATGTCCATAAAAAGTACATTGACTGTTCTTCTAGATATAAGAATAGTGGGGTTTTTAGTACGATAAATTGGAAGCTGCTGCCAGAAGCAAGATGGAATGAAAAGCTACTTAAAAATAGCTTACAACGAGTAATTATTGCCTTCTTTTTCTATCCCCACCCCAGCTCATAAGATTAGGGAAAGGATCCAGATGTCTTCAGAATGGAAAAGTTGCCTTCCCCAACCTCCAGACACCGAATTTCGACGGAATTACCAAATTCCAGCTAAAATTCCTGAGCTTCAGGATTTTAGTTTCAAATATGGATGCTACTCCAGCCTGCCAATTGCTTCTAAGGGTCTGGGTGAGTATACCTGTACTGTAGTTTTTAACACAACCCTTACAGATCCTAAGCCCTGGCTCTAAGACTTCTCAGTGCAGAGGGCCCTGAGAGCCAATTTCTATAATAGTCACAGAGAAAGCAAGTGTTCTGGCGTGACATTGGAACCTTGTCACTGCGGCTCCCAACCTGAAACCCACGGAACCAGTGCACCTCAGAAGAGGACTGATGGCTTATGCCATGAAATGAGTACAGTCTCTGCCTAGGAGAAGCAGTGATTGGGATTGGGAGACACTTCTCCCTTATGAAGTAAAAGGAAGGATGTGGTGGCTATAAAATGACAGAAAAAGAGAGTAGGTGGAGCACAGTTAGTCTTGTCCATTATCCTCATGGCACACCCTTTAAAAGTTTTTTCAAGTTCCATGCCCAAGCCACTCCCAAGCTACTGATGAAGAAGAAAACTTGGTGTCCATCTGAAACATGATTTATTCCTGGCATGGAGTTGGGATCAAGTAGTACTTGAGATAAAAATCACAGAATAGAAGCTTAGCTTCTTGGGGGCAGAAAGTAACCTATGTCGAGCCTCATGTCGTGTGAATCTCCTCCACTCCGTGCTTACTGGGGGGTGATACTGTCCCTGTGTCCACAGTTCAGAGTAGTGTCCTGTCTCCAACTGTTTAAAAAGTTGTAGCAGCTGGAATATTCCTTGCTAAACTTCTACTCATTGGTTCTACTTCTTCCCATGAAAGTTTATGGTATGAATACACTATTATTCTATGAAAAGCTTGCCATATACCTTCTAAGTCTTCCTTTCCAGACCCTCCATATGCCCTTTTCAGGGTGTAGTATCAAATCCCCTCAGCAATGTAGTCCCCCCTTTGGCCAATGACCGCTTCCAGGGGACACCTGGAAGTGGAAGACGTCCTTAAGGTTTACAAAGATTGGGCAAGTTGGAGAAATTAGGTTTTCACATCATGTCTTCATTATTTTTTTTTCAACGATAGTCCCATGAATGTCAGAACCCACATTAAGTGAACAATATTCAGAATCAAATATGAGTAATCACTTTGATGTGGGGGTTGCCTGCACCCTCATACCCCCATGAGCCTGAATGGAAAATGAGTGCTCACTGTAAATGCCGTCACTCTTCCAAACTGCTTGTTCAGAGCCGCCTGGGTCCCTGGGAGGTGGCCTCTTAGTGTGCCATCCCAAGCCTGCAGGGGAGATGTCCTGAAAGAAGCAGCTTCTATGAGGGCCTTTGTTCATTAAGCAGGTGGTGAATGTGACCATCGTAGGGGCCAAGGGCAGCCTTCCCCTTTGCCCTCTGAAGGTTTGCTGAAAAATCAACTGATAAAAAGCAGACCGAAAGGAGAAAGGGCATACAAATGTATTAACGTACCCCGGAGTCATACAAAATATAAGAACTCGGAGAAATGGCCAGATGGTTGTCGCTTTTATAGCATGTCAAGGTTACAGAAAGAATGTGGGCTCGGAGCATGGCAAAACAGGTTTGGGAGGAGGGAGCAGGGAAGCCTGTCTAGGTTACATAGAAGAAACCTCACAGGCAGCAGCCCTCAGACAGAATAGATGGAAAATGTTTCTTTCAGACTGTTAAAGGTACCAGGCTCTCAGCTCATCTCTCCTAGATCCAGACAAGGGAGGGGCTCAGAGAAAGCCCGGTTGCATCAGTGCCGACTTTCTCTCCAGATGCAAATCTCCCCCGCAAAAGCCAACTTTGCAGGGCTACTTCTGTCTGCAGGCCCTCTGAACAACCGTGTCGAAATATGTCAAAACACGCAGGGGTGAAATATCTTGGTTTCCTTCATCATCCTAGCACGCTGAGCATACGAATCTGGTTCATGGAGCACTTCTTTTCTGAACGTGGTGGGCAAACTCACCCTCTGGTCCCCTGTCCCCCGTCACCGCCACTTCCAACAGCCACAGTCCGGAAGTCCCAGTGGCTCTGCCCCGCCCCAGTCATGGCACCTTCGTTTCCGCTGTCATTAAGGATGCCGATTAGGCTCCAAGTCGGTCTCGGGGCTGTCGGGTGCGTTCAGATGACAGGGGCACGGATGCTTGGCTTGGGTGACTGTCCCCCGTCCCATGTGTGTCCCGCAGTCCCGTCCGTGCTGCACAGCTACATGAGGAACCAAGAGCGCACCAAGAAGCAGACCACGTACCAGAGCGACTACGAGAGAGCACACCTGGATTTTCTGACGCTGCTGGACTCCTTTACTCCCTCTCAAGTGGAAGAGTACCTTCAGAGTGTTTCCTACAAAGGTAAGATGAGGCCTCGAGTTGCTATTTCATGCACTTGTGGACCATAATCCATAGCTTTACGCCAAATAGAAGTTGCTCCTGTTTCTAGCCGCTGGAGTTGAATGCCCACCAAAAGGAAAATATTGCTTCAAAAAAAAAAAAATCTCTTAGTGTTGTGCTAACTTCAATCCACTGAAAAGCAATTTCTCTGTCAAGAGGCCCCAGTGACTATATTCCCACTTACTAAAAAGGAGACATACAGCTTTGCTTTGCACTCATTTCTGAACTCATTTTGCCTGTGGTGGAATTGCTCCAGGGTGGTTTCTCTTTTCCTTATAGCTAATTGATTTTCTCCAGTGGGTGTTTGTGCTATCTCATAATTTTGTTTTATTCTGTTCAATTTTATTTCCTGTCGGCCAGTACTTCTTTGGTGACAGGCTTTTTAAGGTACATGAGACTTTCCATATATCACACCCTCAAAGAGGGCAAATGGCGTTCTCAGGATGGTGTGGCATCTCTCCACGCGACAAAGACCTATTCCAGTTCAGGACTGAGTGAGTGGAACAGATCTGAGAGCATCTCGGGGGCAACGAGTCAGTCTAACTGAGAGTGTGTAAAGTGTCAATGCAGAGAATAAGAGTCTGAGGCGGGACAATCACATGTCCCCATTCCTCACGCATGAGCACATGGAGGTGTATATCTTTATATATGTGCATTATATGTGCATATATGCATTATATATACATATATATGTATATACATTATATATATGTATTATAGATGTATATATTTATATAAAGTGCATTCATATGCCACTAAACTAATGCATCATGTACATTATAAAACATACAGTTAAAGGAGGAAATAAAAAGCAAATAGAAGCGGAGGTTCTAATATTTCTTCCTGCACCCAACAGACCATCCTCTGAACCCCACTTTGCACTCTAGGTCTGTGGGGCCGCTAACCTGTTTTGTGCCCTGTGATGAGGTTTAAGCTCAGGACTTCCACCAGCTACACAGGAGCCCTCCAGCTGATCGCTGTCTCCTACCTGACTCTCTTGGGTCCCCAGCTGCTGTCCCCAGCCACAGTCAGAAGAACTTATTCCTCTGAAATCCCTTTTGAAACGCTTTCTCTCTAGGATCCCCTGCCCCAAAGCAAGACTGAAACCTCCCATAGGGAACCGTGTGCGTGTGCGATTGTGTGTGCACATGTGTGCGTGTTCACATGCATATGTGTTGGGGAAAAAGGTATTTTTCACCCTCACAGACTGAGGGCTGAAGGCCTAACGACCCCCAAAAGAGCTTTAGTGTTGGGTTTTGGGAAAGTGCAAGGAGCAGATGTTTCGCCCCTTGTGGAGGCAGACGCTAAAGTCAGTATTTTCTACTGGGAGGCTCATTCCTCGCAGCAGAGGCCTCGGGGCCAGTCTGACGCTTCAGGACACTGAAAGGCTCCAAGGTCTGCTGGCTCTGTCCTCCGGCAGGCCGAGCCAAAGCTCTGCAGCAAGCTTAAGCCTGCCTTCCTGTTCTTCTTGTCAGCTTTGGTGCCCGTGTGTAAAATCATCCTCTGCATTTCAAAAGGAGCTCGCTTTACCTGTAGAAGCCTCATCGGTTGGGCCCTGTAGAAAGCATGCTCTGTCTTCCCTAAGCAGATGCTCCCACTTGCCCATGGACTTGCAGTGTAGATGCAGCTGTTGCCTCTCTGCCCTCGTGGAAAGCCTGGTGGCTGCGGGCACCCCAGTCCCTTGCTGTGAGTCAGGTGTGATCCAAGCCTTAGCAGGTGAGTGGGGACTCCCAGAGTGCCCTAGTGGCCTCTGCTCAGCTTGTATCTACGTTGTCCAAGGCACCGAGGTGAGCTGATCTTCCAGGTAAACACCAGCTCTCCACCCAACCAGACTTCCCTCCCCAGCTGATGAGACATGAACTATTAGTCTACAGGGTAGCTTCAGGACAGGCTGGGTTTTGTTTCTTCTTCGCCCTCCTGTTTTCCTGTTCCCTTAGGGCAGCGCTGGGGAAGGCACCCAAAGGCCCAGAGCTCTGCTGTCTGGTGCCGACCTGGCTCACGTAGCGCCTGCCTCCCTGGGTTTTGGCTTCTCTCCCCAGCTGTGCTTTAGAGCAGTCTCGGTGCCAGCTCTGCACGAGGCTGACAAGCAAATAGGAGGTTCCCTTTGAATTCTTATGCCCCAAACCTCTTGTCATTTTCTTGTGTCAGGGATGACACTAATGCTTTTCAGCTGGCGGAATATCTTAGCAGCGCTTTTGTGGCTGAGCGCGTATGCAGGGAATAAAAGAAACCTGGCAGATGTGTGAGGCTCAATTATTATCAACTCAGCTGAAATTATTTTACTGGATTAGCCTTCGTAGGTGGTAGGCCAAGATGGGACAGGAGCCCAGAACAGGTCCCTTTGCAAGAGAGAGAGAGGAATCGAAAGGACCAGCCTCCCCTCAAATAATGGCCAAATTAGAGGGTGAGGGGGTGGGTGGCTGAGCAGAAGGGGCGGGGGTGGGCTAGAGAAAACTCTAGGAAGACAAAAAATAAAGCTAGAGAGGAAAGGAGGAGAGACGGCTACAGGCAAACCTTTAGTTTCCATCGATTCTGTGCATTACCACTATTTGGCATTGAGTTTATTTATAACTTGAGGAGATTGAACGAGATGTCTTCAGTGGCTATTCTACTTGCAAAATTATTTTAATCCCTGAGTCTGATTCAGATCACCCACAAGCTGACTCTTTAGGCTGCCTGTTATCTGTTGGAAAAGACTGCGTCGTCGGCCCACTTTGCCCCTACTTGAAAGGTAAAATGATCTGGATCCAGTTTTCTGTGAACTTGTTCAGCCACGATTCCCTCCCCATCTCTTTCTCCCACTGCAAACCCCTTGAATTTGCATTTCTTCCTCGCCTGTGATTCAATAGTCAGAATCCATATATTTACTTATTCAGTAAACTTCATTGATTGAATACCTATAATGCTCACTGATACAAAGATAAATAAAAAACCCCTCTTGGGAAACTCGTTGTCTGGTGTGGAGGACAGACATATAGTTATAATGTCATAAGCTCTGTAATGGAAATAATCTTTGGGTATAGTAGAAGCCTACAAGAGATACTCCCAACCCTGGGGGTGGGCAGGGAATTTTGGAAGGCTGCTCAGAGGAGGTGTCCTTTAAGTCTCAAAGATTAATCTGCATGACAAGGAGAGGCAGGACCATGCCTAGAAAAAGGAATAGCACAAACCATATCAGGAGGTCATGAATCTACATCTATACATAGTAAATAGGGGTGGCATTTGAATTACAACTGATAGCCCTTCTGAACAGTTAGGTTGACATTAAAGTTTACATACACACTCTTATCTTTTTTGCCAGTTCATGCCAAGCTTGATTCATCTGGTATCTTTGGTATCAGAGGAAAGGATTATTTTTTTCTTATTTTAAAATAAATTCTTTGGTATAAGGTTTAAAAAGAGAGACAATGCTTACAATGAAAAGGACTGACAACAGCCAATGTTGAAGACACGGAGCAATGAGAAACCCCTGTACACTGCTGGTGGAAATATCAAACAGTATAATCACGTTGGAAACACTTCTGACAGTTTCTCATACAGTTAAATGTATACTGTGATCCAGAAATTCCACTTCTGAGTATTTACCCAAGAGAAAAGAAAACATATGTCTACAGAAGGGCATGTACAAGAATGTTGATAACCACTTTATTCTTAATAGCTTCAAACTGGATGCAGCCCAAATCTCCATCAACAGGAAAATGGATAAATAAACCATGGTATATTCACATAATGAAATACCACTCGACAATAAAAAGGAAGGAATTATTGATGTATACGACGAAATGTATGAACCTCAAAAACATCATGCTGGGCAAAAGAAGCCAGGCACAAAAGAATACTTTTTGTATGATTTCATTTATTTGAAGGTCTACAATAGGCAAATGTTATCTATGATGAAAGAAATCAGAACAGTGGCTGTCTTGGGGTAGGAAGTATTGACTGGAAGGAGCGTGGAGAGTCTTCTGGGGTGATGAAAACGATCTATATCATCATATGGGTGTGGGTTACAAGTAGTCAAGTGTCAGTTCATCTGGACACATAAAATCAGTGCATCTCACTTTATGAAAATTATACTTCAATTAATAAACACTGGAGTCAAGGTATGGAGAAGGGCAGGGATGGTTCCAAATGAAACACAAAGGTCAGGCGTGGTGGCTCTTGCCTGTAATCCTAGCATTCTGGGAGGCCAAGGTAGGAGGATCGCTTAAGCCCAGGAGTTTGAGGCTGCAGTGAGCTATGCACGACTGCACTCTAGCTCACAGAACAGAGCAGGACTGTCTCAAAAAAAAAAAAAAATTAAACACAGGATCATAAAAACAAATAAATGGAAACATACGTGGAGAGAAAACAGGAACACACACGCATATGCGCATACATGTGCACACACACATCCCTATCTATGGACCTCAGCTGCCATTTGTGACATGAGCAGGGAAATGTGAACATAGGACATGATAACATGACATCTCCTGTGCTCTTCCTTCCTTTTTTGTTTTGGCTGCACAGATGACAGTTGCTGGGAATGAATGCAGTTTTACAGTTCCCCTCTGTGCTGTTAAAAAAATATGTGAATAGGATTAGGGAATCACAGATGTCAGAAGCAGACAAGACTCCCGCATGTTACAGATGAGGAAACTGAGGCTGGGCACTCGAAGGGCCTTCCCACGGCCAAACAGCTATCGCTAGAGGATAGCAAAGCCTACCAACGTTGGCGGGTGGAAAAGCAGCCCTGGCTTCTGTGATATTTTTGGAATAATGATCTCTATTGTTTAAAATCTCTGTACATTCCTCTGCACCCAGTAATGAAAGGATAAGCCTACTATTTACTGAGTGTCTTTGATGGGCCAGGCACCGTCTCGGTTCTTCACGCATAGCGACTCTAATCTGTTCTGACAGCGGTGCAAGGTACCTGTATTCAAAGACGAGGAGATGAAGAATTGGAAAAGTTAAATGCTTTGCTAGTATCTGCTAGCACAGAAGTTTAAGTCTGTTTCATTCTAAAATCCGTGGTCTGTCCAGGAAGGTCTGCTTAACCCCTGAATTTTAAGTTACTCTTCTTAATCAAGACTTAGGCAACTGGGCCTCTTTAGGTAGTAAATGTCATGGTCTTTGATTATTTTGGTCTTTTATCAAATTTGTATATTTAGTACTGTTATCAGATATTTTTCTCCTTCCTGGAATTTCTCTATTTAGCATTTAAATACTTACAGGGAAATTTTCCTCCTGTTTTCCTTTGTAATTTTCAGACAGACAAATTCTGGATCGCTTTATTCGTTCTCACTGTGACACAGACAAAGGGAAGAGATGAAAAAGGAAAATAGTTCAAATGATGATAATCTGAAAATTAATGGAAGTGCTAAGACCTGCCTACTCATCTTCTCAATAATCAAGAAAAAATAAGCTGCAAATTGCTTCAAATATGTTGCAATAGTTATGAGTTTGTATGGTTTTGCTTTGTTTTGTTTTTAAATAATAAAATCATTTAAGGCTACACACTTTCCCTGAGCATAGTTTTAGCTGTGTCCAATAGGTTTTGATATGTTTTTTCTTTTCTCTTTAGGATATTTAATTTGAGGTTTCAATTTTCACTTTCTCTTTGAACCAGGAACTATGCGGAAGAGATTTCTTAATTTCCCAATAATAAGAGAATTTTAAAATCTTGTTACTGTTGATTTGTTTTTTTGAATAAATGAAAGTAAAAAATCTCTGCTTTGGAAAGTTTATCAAAATTTCTTTAATGCCATTAATCAATATCTGATTAATTTTTGTGTTACAGAAATAAAGAGAAAAAATATATAGTTTATTGTATTTTTCAAATCCCTTATGTCTTTACCTTAATTGTACACTTGAACTGTCAAATTCTGAAAGAAAAATATTAAAAAATCTCATAATAAATATGTTTTCAGCAATTTATCTTTGTATTTCTGAAATTTTTGCTATCTATATATTCTTTTACTTATATGATGATATCTTGGCTAGGTATAGAAATGTTGGATCATAGTCTTATTTTCTCTTTAGTCCATACTTGTTGCTCCAGTTGTCTTTTGGTTTAGAGTATCATTTTGTCTGATTCTATTACCACTATAAGTAACCTGTTTTCCCCAAAAGTTTATAAGATTGTCTCTTTACCTCTGGAATATTTCAGTCATTTTTAAAGGTTATTTTCAGTTTTATCTGGAATCTCTCCTTACCTTTAGGACGTTTCTTTTATTTTACCTATTTTTTTAAAGTATTTCTTTTCTTTATGTTATTTTCTGTGTTACTTTCTCTTCTGAACTATCACTTGCATCAGAGGCTCCCGGATTGCCCTTTTTTGTTTATGGTTTCCATTTTCTTAATGTTTTTGACATCTGTTGTATGAAATTTCTTCCTTTTGCTCACTCGGAACATAAGTTCGGTTCTCAAAAGTGGCTGTTCTATTTACTGTATTTGTAAATTGAAGCATCATTTTATTTTAGCTTAAATCTTAGAAAGCCTTAGTTTTTCTCTATAATTGAATCTCCTTGAGAGTTATTTCTGTCATGTTGAACATATTCTTTACCTTGTCCACAGACTCTGCTTTAATTAGAGCTGCCTTTTCTAGCCGTTGGCTTTGGTCTTCTCACTTAGCTTACAGAGTGCTCACAAAAGGGCAACATGGGTTGTCTGCACCCTCAGGTTAGGTCAGTTCACTGGGTTCTCTTGGGCCAAGGAAAATCAGCTTCAGGGGAAGGACGGCCCATTCTGTTTAGCAGATGAGCCATAAAGAAGCTGAGCGGTGCAGTGGGTCACGCCTGTAATCTTGGCATTCTGGGAGGCCAAGGCAGGAGGATCGCTCAATGTCAGGAGTTCAAAACCAGCCTGAACAACAGTGAGACCCCATCTCTACTAAAAATAGAAAGAAATTAATTGGCCAACTAAAAATATATAGAAAAAATTAGCTGAGCATCATGATGCATGACTGTAGTCCCAGCTACTTGGGAGGCTGAGGCAGGAGGATCGCTTGAGCCCAGGCGTTTGAGGTTGCTGTGAGCTAGGCTGACACCATGGCACTCCAGCCCGAGCAACAGAGTGAGACTCTGTCTAAAAAAGAAAAAAAAAGAAGCTGAGCCAACGGAGGAGGGGTGCGCTTACCCGCTGACGTACAGGTAAGAGTCCCATCCTGCCCGTTTCTCAACTGCACAGATTGGGTTGAGTTTATCACACTATTTCATAAGCTCCTCCCCACAAGTTTTCTAGGGTTATCAGGCTTGGGCAGGTCCTCCAAGAACCACAAGCAACGAGTGAACAGCTATGGCCCTGTTAGAAGGAATCTTCCCACATCTGCCCCTCTGGGGCCCACCAGGAAACCTTCAAGTCTGAGCTCTTTGCTGCAGGCTGCAGCAGGGACAGCCTTCTCCCATGGCCCCGAGCCGGCTGCTCCAGCATAGCACCAGGGTTCAAGGAGAGTATAGCCTTGCACCCACCCCAGATTGCTAGAGAATATGCACCTTCAGACACACCCCAGACTCCTCACTAGTGCTCTGTTAGGTTGTTACAAGGCTGGAGACAGAGCTGAGCATGTGTAGGCAAAAACAGGCCTTTCAGTCCTCCATTTAATCCATATGAAAAGGCTGGTTCCTTGGCCATTCTGTCAAATGCCCCTTCTTCATTCTTTGTCTCTCCCCGTCTCTGTCTCCCAGGAAGTCCTGTGGAGGTCCCTCTCCTCTTTTCACTGTCCTGAATCACAACAGCAAGCAGGACCTGTGTGGAGAGGCAGCTTGCCCTCTAAGTTTCCATCAGCAACAAGTTGTTTTTTGTTGTTTTTTTTTTATGGATCACTTATTTTGACCTGTCCTACTTTCTGCTTCCATTTTGTACCCAAGTAGTAATATCCAAAACTCTTCTCATCAAGACAGGTATAGTTTTCTACTTATCAGCTGGTGTTTACTCCCTTTCCTTTGCAGTTTTTGGCCAGCAGTTGAGCATCAAGCCGCTTTTGGGACTGGTGCAGTAGCCAATCAGAAACATTGCATGGATTCTCTCTAAGTTTAGTGTGTGTGACATGGGACTTGCTAACCTCACAGCATCCATTCCAAAGCAGAGGTCCATACTCCCTTGGGGTGCTGAGCCAAATATTAGTGAATGAGTATCCCTTTCATTCAATAAATATTTATTGAGCACCTACTATGTGCCAGGCAGTGCTTCATGTGATGGGAATAATGCACCAGTGAAAGACAGGCATGGAGCTTCCTCTCTAAAGGGAGGAGCGGCCAGGGCCTTCCTACCGATGAGGCTTCACTGAAGCTGAAACTACCAGAGGAGAAGGATCCAGGCACGTGAAGAGATGGGACCATGGCTTTATAGGCTTGGGGAAGAGCAAGGCAAGGGCCTCAAAGCAGGAAGGATCTTGAAGTGTTCTAGGCACTGCAGCAGGTGGAGTGACTGAGGCACCGTGAGTTGGCCAGGAACAAGATGCAGAGGGACAGTCACACAAGAGGTCAGGAGACAAGAGGCAGGTCACACCTGAGTGCCCCTGAATTTCTGATAGCATGGACTCTCGTACTCTAGGTATTGCATTCCAGACTAGGCGATACGTTTCTATCAATTCGTATTGTGGATCACTCGCTCGTGAACATAGTTGGGTTTTATGCTCATCCTCTTCTTCTAGCTCTGGTAGCAAAGTTTTGTGCAGGACAGAGTTTCCAGCCACTGCAGACACGTCTGTGGATGCATCTTAATTTTTTTTTTTACCTATCTCTACACCCTGGAAGTCCCAAATGGGATCCCTGATGACATGGCCCAGGAGGGGGGATGACGCTGAACATAAAATAACGACACAGACGCACATGGACATGACAATGACTCCAGTGACCAATGCACCGATCGCTTTATTTTTATACCCCCAGACCCAAGGTTAGTTCCTTGTACGTGAGCAACTGAGTATATCAGTGATATCAGTCAATTCCGGAGTTGTATCAAAAGGGAACAATTTCCCATGGTCTCAGACCTCAAAACGGTTACTAAAGTTAAGGTGCCGGACAGAGCTCAAAAGCCAAGGCCAAGATAGGCAACATAAAACAATGCAGCCATTTGAAGTGCTTCTTGGTCTCAAACCCAGGCAGCGGCTCCTCCCTGGCCCCCACGGCTGTGCTTGTCTTAGGTCGCCCCCCTCCTTGAGGAGTCTTACCCGTCATTGACTGTCAACCATCAATCGGGGGCCAGTTCTTGGGAGAGTTCTTCTGGTTCTTGTTCTCATGGCTTCCAGACTCCCACCACGGGAGCCCTCTGTATGGGAGTTGGGAGCATTTGCTTATGTGCAACAACTCAGGCCTCTTATCAAGTCACAAGGCAGCAACTGTGTCTGAAGAAAATGCTGACTACCACTGCGTCAGACACCACACGTACATTACAGGCTATAGTGAATGATTAGTATAAGGCATAACACCAGAATCAGGCCCCAACACCCTGACTTCCTAAATTATTATTTTTTTTAATTCTCATACATTCAGGTTCACTCTTTGTGCTGTGAAGTTCTATGGGTTTTGACAAAAGCCTACTGTCATGTATCCACCATGACGATATCACACAGAGTAGCGTCACTGCCCTGCAACTCCTCTGGGCTCCACCTATTCAATCCTTCCCTTCCCCCCCACCCCCGTGGGGGGAGAGTAGTTGAGGCAGGCCCATGAGGAGATTAGCTACTTCTCCCCACAGAGCCAAGTCCCTAAGATAGGGGTCGCCACAGAGGATAAGGAAACTGCTAGGCAGCAGAGAGAAATAAAAGAATACACAGAGACTAAGGTATAATTTATAGTTATATATATATATAGAGAGAGAGAGAGAGAGAGAGATCAGATATAACACAATGGGGAGTACCTAGGGGACTGGCATATCTCCATAACCGCCAGCCATATGGTTAGACTCATACAGGTTTTTATAATCACAGACATCAATTACCAGTTGTCAGGGTAACATATTTGCATATCAGGGAATGCAGTTGCTAGGGGATACAGGTAGTGGGTTAGGGTCAAAAGTCCTCTCAAGGGGCTTCTAATCTATCTAGGTGAACAAACAGGTACAAAATCTTTCAGGGGCTAGCTTCTAAGTTCTAAGAGGTAGTTGTCAATTAACAGAGGTAAAACAAAACAGGGATGGTGACTCTGTATTTCTTTGATGAGTTACAGCGGACTTAAAGGTAGACAGACAGGAGAGAGCAGGAAACTCATCTCTAATAACAGGCTGTTTATAACTACCAGGGCACTTCTCTGGGCAAAGTGCACTCATTGTCTCTGGCTCCCATCCTGTGGGCCCTATTTGCCTTGTCTTGTCTTTTAAGACACAGGGAAGCTCACAGATTTTGAGATACTGGGAAGCCTTCCTGGAAAACATCCCTACCGGAGATTTGAGAGCTCTCCCATGATAGCAGCCTCTAATAAGCGAACCATTGAGTCCACACATTCCTTCAGGGCAAAACCCTGCAAACTCCTGTTTCTGCCTTTAATATAGTAATATAGGGTTATACAATAGAATAATGATCTTATGAGCCATGTTTCATTAATTCCTCAATCATATTTTCCCAACACCGCCCCTCCCCCCAAACTCCTGATTACTTCTTTGGAGATAGTTTTGGTTGTCTGGGGGCAGGACAGGCAAGAAAAGCCAATATCGCCTCCCTTGCCCTGGGGCAGCCAGCTTATGGCTGACTGCTGCCGTCTGTCTGGAACTAGATAGTCAGCCCACATACAGGGTTCTAGAACTTGTCAGTGACTGGCCACTGTAGGGACAGGAATTCTACGTGCAAATACAGTAATGAAATGCAATCCTTGACAGATTTTTACCTTAGTCACTGTAGTAAATTGAATTATTGGCCACAATTCCTCATCCACACCCTTGGCCACGTTGCCTGCAGTCCCTCCTACTAAAGATGGAATGTAATTCCCCAGCCCTTGACTGCGAGTGCGGCCATGTGGCTTCCTTTGGCCCGTGGGACATTAGCAGACAAACACCTGGGCTGGCACTGGGGGAGGGCCACGCAGCTGACCTGCCCTGGTGACCCACACCGCGAGTGAGACGTAACTGCCTTGTGCTGCGTGCCACTGAGGTTAATGTAGAATAGCTAACTGATAATGGGCACAGTATCAATGTAGATGCAATATCCTCTGGACCCCTCGAAATGAGATGAAAGTCTTTGTAGAATCAGTTCTTTCTCTTAAAAATATTAAGTCCTATCACCGCCAACAAATGTTTAAGTGTTTAGAAAGTGATCGTGTTTTAAAATAAGAAAGTGTGATTGAGGTTCTTTTGTATTTTAATACCTGCCAAATGGTGAAGGCATTTTAAAAATTGAACACTTAAAAGGTTCTCAGGAGGCCAGTAGCCACTGCTTATTTTAGTGTGCCAGACGCTGTGAATAATCGCTTTAATCTGGTTCCTTTGCAGAGCAGACTGGCAAGACCAGACCAGTCATGCACCTGACGTGCGTTAATTACACGGTGCTAGTCACTCTATTATTGTATTTCAAAGAGAGTAGTTTTTCAACAAAGATAATGATCCTACAATTTTTTTTCTCTTATAATGTCCCACGATGGCTCTTTGAATCTCTTTCTACCCTTCTGCAAAACTTACCCTCGCACACACCCTAGCAATAAAAAAGTACATATAGAGAATTTCTCTGCTTTCCAGAAACATCTGTTCTTTGTTTTCAGCCTCTTGAAGAAACCGTTATGTAAATGTGTTTAAACGTGTTCTACTTTATTTACAAGATGCTTTTATGAATGGAAGAGAAGAAAACAACATCACTTTACACCGAAGATGGCAATAATTTGTAAGAAAATTTAAAAAATGAAGCACAACGGGTTCTATGAAGTTGGGTTTTTATTTTGTGCTGAAATTCTCTCTGTACAGGTATATGAGCCAGAAGCAGCGCTTCTCAATGTTGGCTGCACGATAGAATGATCTGGGGAGATTTTTAAAACACCAATGCTCACGCCACTCCCCGAAGAGTTACATCAGACCTTCTGGGGAGGAACCCTGGGCAGCAGCAGGTGCTAAGGTTCCCTGGGTGAGCCCTACGCTCAGCACAGAGGAAGATCCACAGAACTAGAGGAGCCCCCCTACCCACCGCCATTGGCAAACTGCACCCATGAAGGTCAAGTTGCTAGGTTAGTCAAGGTCTAGGCAGGAAGGAGAATCTACCCTACTTGTTTCAAATGATGGGGCTTAAGAGAAGGGACTACTTACTGAGAGCACAAATCGGGGGTAAGGTGGCCAGGAACAGCAACAGAAGGGAGCTGTTACCACTTCTCCCAGGGGGTGCCAGGGCTGTGGGGAGCTGCTGTCCCCTGGGAGAGGTGGAGCCATTGCTGGTGACATGAGACAGGGAGACAGTGAGGAGGAAATACCTCAGCCTCGCCCCTCCTTCCCTCTGATACAACCTGATCTCCCGGCAGTGGCTCCACTGGCTTGCCGACTGGACACCTCCCATCCAGGGATCAACAGGGGTGCAGTCCAGCAGGTGAACCCCCTGTGGCATGGGCCGGGCCAGAGAAGGATGTTCAAGGGAATTTGGAAGCCGAACGAAATACAACCAACACGGTTGGCCAGCCTTGCTGAGCCAAAACCAAAGGCAGAGGGTATGACCAAGTACTACATATGATTTCTGAATGTGGTCATTTTATTTTTTTAAAAGGGGCAATTAATTACTCATTTAAAGAGTCATCTCAGTGAAAAAAATCACATATCATGAAATTGGGACAGTTCCAGAAAAATCCAAGGTGTGTAACTATGGCAATTTAAATTTTACCCTTCATTTAACATTTATTTAAAAATATTATTTAAAAGTCTTTCATGCCAGACACCATACTGTACTAGCAGAGAAATGAAAGGCACGGTTTTCTATTCTTAAAGATTTAAGAGTCTAGTAGAAAATCCAAGTTAGCAAATGTAATGAAATTTGTTGTTTTGCCAGCCCAGAGCAGTGGGCTCATTTTGGGGGGCACTCTCCCACCCCCAACGCCAGCCACGTGGTTCTGATGGCAACTGGAGACTCACTGCGCCCTGCCCGGGCTGGGACTACGCGGTGTGAGATCTCCCCTCGCCGGCCACAGTCAGGGTTCAGGGCCAGACTTTCCTCCGTGGGGATGTGGGCAGAGCCCTCCTTCCCCTGCTGTTATGAGGCTGGAAGAAGACACATCCAGAACTGCCTGTGGTCTCTCTCCCAGCCTCATGGAGACCACCAGCCCCAGAGAATGGACACCCGAGAGAGGGCGTGAGAAGAAGAGGAAATCCCCCTTGAAACCGTCCCCACCCCTGCCGCATGGACAGTTCGTTTCTCCGTTTGACTAAAGCTGATTGAGCTGGATTTCTGCCATTGGCAATCAACAGAGTTCTAACTAGCACGGGAAGAAGTTTCAGTGACAGCTCCCTGATGGGCTCAAGAAAAGTTGTGAATGTGCAGCGTGTCCAGTTTTCTGTTGTTGTTGTTGTCCTTGTAAAGTAGGAATCGCACCTTTTCTGGTGCTCTAGATTCCTGAGCAGTTTGAAATGGAAAGTCAGAAGTAAGGTATGTTATTTGAAATCTTCTGTCTTTTAACAATTACCAACTAATTCAAATTGTTTTAAATGTGCAGTCAAAACACATTTTGGATATGGAATGATCCACAGGTGTCCCTTTGTGACTCTGTTCCCGGGGTCCTGCTACTGCCAGTTTGTGCCAGTTTGGGGCCAAGGTGATTCTCTACACACCTGTTTACCCATATTAAAGGTGTAAGTCTTGCAATAGAAGTCATTTGCTAACTTTTAGTAATTAATTGATGGATATAATTAGTTGATCAATCATCAGTTATTAACTAATTTTTATTTTTTAGTTTTATTTTATTTGTTTAATTTTTATTATTTTTATAGTAGCTATAAACCCCCATAAAATACTTTGGATAACATTTAATTGGAAGTGTATAGGACTGCATGAGGAAAACCCATAAAACTCACTAAGGAACATAAAGTAAGTCTTGAGTACAAGAAGATTCATTGCAGTCTTACAAAGGAAGAGGGAATAGCATATTCAAAGACTCTGAAACAGGAAAGAACCTCTTAAAAGAGAGGGGAAAAAATGGAGCAAACTGAGTTCCTCTCCTGCCTCAGATATGGCCCCAGGAAGGAGATATTGCTGCCATCTTGCAACCGGGATGGATGTGAAGACAAAAGCCCAAACAGTGAGGAAAGAAAACATATTTGATTTAAGTAACACGTTGAATTAACCAACTTTGGAGAGTGCTCTACCGCCAAATTTATGTTGTAAGGTAATTAATTTTCTAAATGTTTCAGCATTGTAGATCTTTTACAGCTTGAAGCCAAAAGCACCCTAACTGGTACTTCTGGTTTCACAAAACCAGACGGTGGAGTGTAACCCATAACTTAATGGTTTCTTTCACCTTATTTGCAGAAATAGCAATTATCCAATCTTTCAAGTGTATCGCTTGTCAATCTTAACACTAACTTAATATGTTTACAATTTGTTTCTTACAACAGTCAAAAAACAAATTCTTCTGCCAAGCTAAGAGCATATTTTAGCGTAGTCACCTACGAAGAAACAGATCACTTAATTGTGACATTTCATCAACACTTGGCAAGTAGGAAGGGTGGGTTGAAAGACTGCATTGGAAATATTCTCGAGCTTATTCTTCTGCTAACATGGAAAAGAAAAGATTTATGACAGGGCAATGTGAGAAGAAAAACAGATACCTAATGGTCAGGAGAATGAGAAGTTAGACAGGAAACTTAAATATAAAGTACCCTACAGTCAAAATGTTTGAAATGAAGCTTGGTACCTTAATTAACCAGATTTTGAGATAATGAGTCTGTATCTTCAAATGGTTTGGCCGTCCTTACAGCTCTTTGAATAGTGTTATCTTTATTCAATTAATGCTTCTGAAAAAGCTTTAATTTTACATTAATCAAAAGCCCTTATGATATTCTCAGGATTTACTCAAATTCAAGGGCTTTTTTTTTAAGTGCAATTAAGTTATCAAGGCAGAGGCTCTGATTATAGGGACCAAATTCCATAGCAACAGCCCATTAAACACGCCAAGGCTGATGCATGGCTGTAACCCTGTTCATGCCAGACGTAGGGGGTGGGGAGTGGTCAGGCTTCGAAATGAATGGGACAGACCTCCCTCTACCTGCCTCCTGGCGAGCAAAGCCTGCTTCCTTGCCAACATAAACAGTTGCCTTACACTACCCATTTGTAGCAAACGGCTTTCTGCTTGAACCCCAAGCTAATGGAATTCTAGAAAATTCTATGAGCTTTAAAAAAAAAAAAAAGCAAGGAATGAAGATAACCTTTCCTTACTTGTTAATATGTTTCTAACCTTCCCAAAGCAGAACTTGTTCTCCTCCCTCTCCAGTTCATGATACAAGACCGCAAACCCTCCCAGGTACTCCGTCTCTGATCAGAATCACATCCACTTAGCCCTCTGGAGCAATCAGAACGACCAGACAGACGCCTCGTGAAGAAAGTCAGTCGTGCTGTTTTCTTGCTGGGAGCAGCCAACGCTGATGAAGCCTCCTCATGGTGAAGGCTCACCACCGGAGTACCTGGGTAGGCTCCTCCCCTCTCCGCCCCCCAGGTGAGCCAATACCATCACACCTGAGGTTGTGGGGAGGGGAGGAAGTGTCAGGGAGTGAACAAAGAGGAAAACAACTCTGGAATTAAACAACTCTCTCATCATCTTGCCCAGCTAGGATGCCATCTGCCATCCAAGATGCAACCCTTGAACGCCCTGTCTCACTCTGCCCCACTTCCCATCTCAGATGGCAACCCCATTCTTCTCTTTCTCACAGACACACAGCAAGTCCCGTCAGCTCTCTCTCGACAGTGTGTCCATTCGGAATCCAGCCCTTGCTTTCTCCCCAGGAACCTCCCAGCTCAACCTGCCCGTGTCTCTCACCTGGACCTCGCAGTAGCCTCCTAATGGTCTCCCTCTTCCCATTTCTGCCTCCCTACAACATGTCCTATGCAGAGAGTGAGCTTTTAAAAGCAGAAGTTGGATAATGTCAATCCTCTACTCAAAACCCTGCCATGCTTCTCATCTCACTCTAAGTAAAATCCTGTGGTCTGCGCCTCTGCCTGTCTGCCCTCACCGCTACCCCTCTCCTTTGCTTCTCTGGGACCACATCGACCTGCTCCCAGAACACGCAGGGTTCCTGCACTTGCTCCCTCCGCCCGGGCAGCCACACGATTGTCCCCTCCTCCCTCCCTTCCACCAGGAATGAGCACGATGCTGTCTTGCAGACAGGCCTTCTCCAACTACCCTGCCTAAAGTAGCACCCTCAGGCCTCCCTCCTCCCTCAGCCTGCTGTATTTTATTTCATACTCCTGAATTCAACAGTGAATATATATTCACATGGCAAATCTATATGAAATACATACTTGTATTATATGCCCTTTATGTTTTTCTTTATACTACTGTGCTTGTCATTGTATCACACATTAATTAGTTTATCAATCGTCTGTCTTCAGTATATAAGCTCCATAAATGTGAATCGATCTCTTTCCTGATGAACACCCAGCACCTAGAACTGTGACTAGCGCAATCAAAGAATGAATGAATGGTACTTCCCAGTTTGCCAATTGCTTCCAAATACTTCACTTACTCAATCCTCCTAAGAACCCTTGGAGTTCCCACTTACACAGGAAGGAGAAAGTCCAGACAGGCTGTGACTGGCATGACGGTTCATAGTATGTGATACAGCCAAGTCCGCTCTGAGATGGGCCAGCCCGGCTCTCTGCCCTGACACACAAGGGTCTTTGAACTTCACCACAGCTCTGTCACCTGTGCCCTCTCCTAACATTTTATGGGAAGCGTGGAGACGTACACGTGAGACATACCCAGTATAGAACTCTGGCGTCCGTTCTCTGCGGTAGACATCTGTGCAGCTTTGCTTTGGTTTGTTTGTTTATTTTGCCCCAGTAGCTGCATTACCCCTGTTTGGTGCTTAGGCACTCTCTCCTGTCATCCCCTCTGCTTCCTCCTCCTCCTCTAAATATCGGGGTTCCTCAGGACTCAGCCTGGACTCTCTTCTCCGTGTGTGCTCTCTGTGTAGGAAATCCCGCCCAGGCTCCTGTCTCGTGGTTTTAAATGCGATCCACACACAGCCCACCAAATGGATAGCTTTAGCCCCGACCTCTCCTCTGAGCGCCATGTCTGGACATCTAACTGCACATTTGGCATCTCTGTTTTCATGTCTCAGAAGCATCTCACATGTGACGTGCCCCAAACAGAACTTCTTATATTCTCCCAAAGCAGCAGGTCCCCAGGCATCCCCATATTGGCACCTCCACCTGCCCGGTTGTTCAGGACCTGCCCAGAGTCCGTCTGGTCTCTCACCTTCCCCAACTACCCATCCCACCCACTTTTCTTCTGTTCAGCATGGTATCTCACACAACACTCCAGGCCCAGCCCATAACAAGTGCTCAATACATATTTGTTGCAAGTTGATTGAACATACTTGTATAGCACAAACCTTGCCTGAAGAGTGGAAACATGAAAGTTAGAAAGAGCATGAAGATAACACTGTGTGTCATTCTGATAAAGGTGTTCATTCTGGGATGGACTGAAGGCAACGTTTGCAATGCTTTGTGAAAGGTATAATGCCATTCTTTCTCCTCAATGCAAACATAATCTCACCCATCTGTGGACAGGACTTCCACGAGCACTTAAAGAATGATGGAGATAGAGTCTTGGAATTTATTTGGGGCTTCTCACAGATACATTGGCCTCCAGAATGCTCCTGGTACTGACACAGTACCAGGTACTGGCAGTACTGTGTTTGGTGGTCCAGGGCACAATAAGAGGCAAACGTGAGTTGAAATCGTAATGCATGACCTGGATTTTCTTGCAGTAAGACCTATGATCAGTGACTGCTACAATGGACAGCTGAGGGATCTTGTTCTTCTCTTTTCCATCATCGAGAATGCTGACTGCCATGACATTGGAAAGATAGAGGGTTATATTAGTCAGCTACTGCTGTGTAACAAGCACCTGCAAAATTGTAGTGGCATAGCAATAAGCATTTATTTCACATGCATCTGCAGCTTGGCAGGAGTGGCTCATTTAGGCTGAGGTAGTTCTTTAAGCTATTGATCTGGCCAGGTTTGACAGGGGTAACACTGTACCGCATGTATTTATTGAGCTCCAAGCTGAAGGGGCAGCAGCTATCCAAGGCAGGTTCTTCTCACTGGTGATGACAAAAGCACAGGAGGGAAAGTAGAAACTCTTGAAGCCTTTTTAAGCCTAGGCTCAGAACTAGCACACTGCCACTTCTGCCAATTACTCCAAGCAAGCTGCAGGACTGAGCCCAAGGTCATGGGTAATGCAAGATGCCTTTTGTGGGAGGATCCACAGAGTTACAAGGCAAAGAGTGTGGATCCAGGGATGGTGGGGAATTGTGGCAACTTCAACCTGCCTGAGTATATTCTACACATGAAAGAAAACAAAAGGGAAATCTTGGGCTCAAGTGAACTGATCTAGCCTGGGGTAGAGCTGCGTTTCCCTTATTCCTGGCTGCATCTCACTGTAATTCAAACTACACGTTCTGGTCCCTTTGGAATAGACGATCCGACATAGGTTCCATCCCTCCCAAATCCGTTTGTTATTTATGCAGTAATGCCTGGACTACTTTCCAGGCTGGTGCCCTAGATGTTGATTCCTCTAGTATGGTTGTTATGGGAAATATTTCATTTCACATCTGCTGACACAGTTTGCTGTCTCTCTCTCTCTCAAAAAAAAAAAAAAAAAAAAAAAAACGGATAAAGAGAGAGAGGCTCATATTCTGATGGCTGTAAAGGATAATGAGTAATTTATTCAGAGCTATATACAAATCAGACTATCGTCTCCCAGACAGAATCAATAATATAATTTTAAGCCCACACACATTTACAAATGCTAACACTCCAGTGCAGCTGGGTTGCTATGGGCAACCGGGGCATGCCGGCTCGTGATCTGAAGCAGGCCGCTGTCTCCCAGCCTTGCCAGCACTCTGCAGACAGAATCCGCAGAAGCCAAGGAGGATGTGAGCGGCGGCTCTGATCTGGCCGCCACACAAATGCACCCCTGTGATGGTTCGGATTAGCTCTTATCTGAACTGCTTAGCTTTATTGAAACTCCTATTTGCACAGGACTTCCTCGAGATCCCTTCCGTGTCTGTGCTGAAGCAGGCAGAAGTGGGAAAAGCAGCCGAGGGCAGGCTGGAGCCCACAGCAGGGTAGATCAGAGAGGTGGGCCCAGTGGATCTTCCCAGTTGAGAGGGCCGGGTGGGGTGTTGGGAGTTGACTGGTAAGGCGAGAGCAAGAATCAGGAGGGCAGGAAGGGGAGGAGAGGGCGGCCTGGCACATACAAACACTGGGGAGGGGGTAGGGGCAGGGAGGTCCCGGGAAAAGGGCTGGCCGGTGGGGAGGGTGCACAGGAATGACCCACGATGGGTCTTCTGATCTTTTTCTAGCAGCCTGTGCACACAATCTCCTCTGAGGAACTACCTAACCTTGACCAGCGCTGCCGGATGCCTGATTCCTTGTGCACAGGGACTTCAGCGACACCGACATTCCTGAGTGAGAATATGACACTTCCCCCACCCCCAATCTGTCCCGAGGGACCCCTTCTCTGAGCAGCCCCACCCCGCTATGGCTTCCATGGCTCTCCTGAGCTCCAGAACTAAATTTCCAGTTGCCAGTGGACCTCTTTACCTACATGTCTCAAAAGGACCTTCAGTTCCCCCAGTGAAATTAATTGTCTTAAACTGTGCACTTTCCCCATTTCCCTTGTTTTTCTAATAGCCTCTCCCCATTAATGTCAGCCAGAACCCCGGGGCCACCTTTTGTGTCCCCCAGCCTGCACAGTCACGGAAGCCCGCTGTTGCTGTCCCCGCTACCCTGTCTCGGTCCCCCCGCCCTACCACCGCTCTGCCTGAACTGCACACATGACCTCCGTCCCTGCCAACCTGTCCTTCCTGCCACAGAGAAAATGGTCTGTTATAAGATGTCTCACTGAGATGGCTCTTCATTTTCTTAAGGATGATGAAATCTAACCTCCTTAATATGACACGCATTTCCTTTCGGGATCTGACCCCTTAGAGTTTCTTATCTCTTCCCTGTCCCTAGCTGGTGCCACGATTTCCCCCACACTCACCCACAGGCAGCCCCGTGACTACATCCAGCGGCAGCTCACTGGGGCCTTGGCACTGTTTCCCTTGCTCCGTCTCTTCCCGGAAGGCACAGCCCCTGTTTTCCGCCTGGAAATCTCTCCTGCCCACCCCGACCACGCCAGCCAGCGTTAAGCGCGTCCTCTCGGTGTGGTTACAGGGCACCCTCTGACATGGCGCCTGCTGCAGTGTGAAATTACTGGCCCACCTCTCTGCCCTCCGTCTCGTCTTCACTATCTCAGCATCTAGCGCAGGGTCTGGTACCGGTTACGTGCTTACCAGATGCCGGTCAAAGTGAGAGAGCGGATGACGGAATGAGCGAAGAGTTCCAGCCACGCTCCGCCATTGTGCCCTCCCCATCTGCAGGGTCTGCTTCCAGCGCTGGGCAGAGCCTGGCTCCTGGGGAAACCGCCCTCCACGAGCCAGCTGCGGCTGTGGAGGTGCCGATTCCAATAAGCTGGATGATAACTGAGTAGCAACAGTGTTTAGAACCCGAATCGAACCTAGTGATTCTTTAACCAAACTTCTCATTTTAGAGACAAGGCACAGAGGGCCAGGCAGCGTGGCCAAGGTCACATGCTTGGATAATAAGAAAGCCACCGGAACACAGATCTGACCTCAAGTTCATTGGGCTTTCCCATATAAACCCTCTTGCTACATATGAGTACCACAATTCCTGTATTTAAACAGCATTTTTTCCAGCTACAAAATAAGTGTTCGTTACAGCAAATTATAAATGGATTGTATAGGCTCACTGCAGGAAATACGGAGAGAAAACCAAGGAGATGAAAATGGGAACCACATGTGGGCTCTGCACCAGAGCTCCTTCATTTTGGCCTTTTGGATTGCAAGGAACGAAGACCCCCTGGAGGTGGCTCAAGCCAAGGGCCTTTGTGATGGGGACACAGGTGGAGTATCAGAGGCTCCCATGGAAATCCTAGAACAGGAAGCTGTCTAGGAGCCGGCCCTTCACTACAGCTTTGGATTCAAAAGATGCCCAGGGATCCAAGAACCCATCGCTCCACATCTCTACCCCGGAGCCCCGCCGTTCACACAGCCCAGCACACGCCACGTGTCGGCTTCTTCGTGCCCCGCGGGCATGCCCTGAACACTCCTCAGATGTCCTAGTTTAAACACAGAGGGAGAGACTCTCACGGGGCCAGTTCATCTTTCAATAGCCCTCGAGTTGCTGGGCGTCCTTTGTGCCTCACCCAATCAGCTGTGGGCAAGGAGCACTGGGCCAGCCTCTTGTAGGAAAGGGGAAGGCAGCGCTGGCCTAGACGTAACAATATTAACAGCTAACACGCATGCAGCACCTACTACGTGCCTCGCACTGCTCTAAATGCGGGACACACATGACAACATTTACTTCTCTATGAAGTGAGGGACTGTGGCTCACTACTTCAGAGTCAGGGAAATTAAGCACTGCAAGCCCTACAGCTGTGTCTACACTCCCAAGGGAAAGAAGGCGGTGCACTGGTGATGCTTCCACCTCCGTCCTTCTCTCCCGCGCAGCCCCTTCCTGCAGAGGCCCGGTGTGCTCATTCTGGTTGCCCAAAGTGCTTCATTTAAACACCCCATGCTCCAAAATCACCCCTCCTCCCCTCCCTTCTCCTGACCCCAGAGAAGCCTGGTTTGAGTTTTTGGTGTTTAGGGCCTGCCATTGATAGGGGGATCTTTCCTCTCGGATAGACTCTATGTTCTTTTGGACACAACGAAATAAAATTTCAGGGCTTCCAGAGTAAGAGAGTCTTCAAATGCTTTCATAAGTTTGTTTGAGGACCCCTGCCCTGGATAGAGTGCCGTGGCAGCAGCCTAGCTCACAGCAACCTCCACCTCTTGGGCTTAAGCGATCCTCCTGCCTCAGCCTCCCAAGTAGCTGGTACTGCAGACATGCACCACAACACCTGGCTAATTTTTCTATTTTTAGTAGAGAAGGGGTTTCGCTTGTTGCTCAGGCTGGTCTTGAACTCCTGAGCTCAAGCAATGCTCCTGCCTGGGCCTCCCAGAGTGCTAGGATTACAGGCGTGAGCCACCGTGCCCAGCTGAGCTCTGCAGTGTTGATTCCTACACCCAGTGTCCAAGCAACATCTAGAGTTTATTGGCCTGGCGCGGTGGCTCACGCCTGTAATCCTAGCACTCTGGGAGGCCAAGGCGGGCGGATTGCTCGAGGTCAGGAGTTCGAAACCAGCCTGAGCAAGAGCGAGACGCCCGTCTCTATTAAAAATAGAAAGAAATTAATTGGCCAACTAATATATATAGAGAAAAAATTGGCCGGGCATGGTGGCGCATGCCTGTAGTCCCAGCTACTTGGGAGGCTGAGGCAGGAGGCTCGCTTGAGCCCAGGAGTTTGAGGTTGCTGTGAGCTAGGCTGATGCCATGGCACTACAGCCCGAGCAACAGAGTGAGACTCTGTCTCAAAAAAAAAAAAAAATAGAGTTTATCAAGATGCTTCCAGTCTCCTGCCTAACTGGGGCACTCCATCCCCCAATAATTCTGGATCCTGACCATGGCAGTCTTCCTCTGATGCCCAGGAAGGGAAGGCCCACAGCCTGGCCTATTGCTGCCACCTGAGCCCCTGAAGAAGGTAACTGATTTGCCTTTTTGTTCCTTTTCCTGGAGCCAAATTGTGGGCAAAACGAAACGAGATTACAAATTTCTTTTGCCCTATTCGGCAACCAGAGAGATGAGTTTTCCCTTCATCTCTGTGTTTCAAAAAGATCCAGCAAAGCGTGATCTTAATAAATCAAGGAAGTTTAGGCAAAGGACTAGCAGGTGTTAACTGTCTCTACGTACAGACACAAAAGGGGGCAGTGCTTGGGCATGGCAGTCTCAAAGTGCTATTGCCTCTGTTTCCTTATGTTGGGGACACTCACGTGGAAGAGCCAGCGATCTCAGGCGCCTTTGGGGACTCTCCTGAGCAGCCTCTGTAACACTGTTGCAAAGTTAACAGTAATTAGGATTATTATTTAAACAACCTGTCACTTATATCTAATTGCCATGTACTACAATAAAAATTACCATGAAATATATGTCAGATTCACTTTGCTGTAGACTTTATTGAATTATAATACTGTCCTTACCTTCTGTGGATTTTTTTCTTAATGGTTTACTGCTCACTTGTTATGTTACTTGTTCAGAACTGAAAGTATTTAAGAAATTAGTGGCCGGTGTAGAAGCCCCTTTCTTTTCTTGTTTTTCTTTCTTTTTTCCTTAAAGCAATGTGGGAAGGGCTCAGCTTGATGTTTTCCATCTCGGTCAATTGAGGCAGAGATTCTGTGTCCATACCCTCCAAAGTCCTTTTTTGCCTTTTGGAGCCACCTCTGCGAAGGTGGCTGTTTAGTCTGCTCAAGGCACGTGCACGTGGGCTGGGGTGGGCCCCAGTCGCTCTACCCAGAGCCCAGATGGGACCCTGTCTCCAGTGGGGTCTGCATGGCATTCTGAACACAGCAGGGATCCTGGGGGAGCCTGGAACGCTTCCAGCTCACACTTGCCCCACTGGGCCTTGGGACAAGCAGGGGCTGCCGAGAGGTCGTGCGGCCACCAGGTTGGAACTGGGGAGCTGGCCCGGGACTCAAGCCACCCCTCCAGGCAGACCTGGAAGCCCGAGGTAAGGGGGCAGTGAGCAGGCCTGCACCCCGGAGGGCCAGGCGGGCTGTCAGGCAGGCTCTGCGACTGGGCTGGAATCCCCTGGGCGTGGCCGGGGGGATCAGCTTTCCACCTACAACCCTGTGTAAAGCCCAGGTCTGCAGTAGGTGCATTGTGGCCTCTTCCCGAGTGAGGTCCCACCCACCTCTGCTGCCCCCTAAGCCCCAGTCCCGCACTCGCACACCTCCCGGCATCCCCTGCGCCCACCGGCTTCTACCTGTTTCTTCCTGCCCTGTGCCCACCAGCACCAGTTTGCTTTTCTCTTCCACTTCCTTTCCAGTCCCATTCATTGCTTTCCAAGGTGATAGCTACCTCTTGGGATAAGTCAGATTCATGCTAATACATTAGGGTATAAATTCCAATAACCCATTTCACTTGATTTCAATTTGGCAAATATTTGTGGACCAATACCATGTACTGAGCCCTAAAGAAAAGTCAAACTTAAACTGTAGCTCTTCAAGACTTCACACAGCTAGCATGGTTTTTCCTCAAAGAAAATGTCTTTAGGTGGTACATGATGAGATATTTTTTTAATTTTAATAATGGTATGTTTCCATTCACCTGCACTAGGAATATAACAAGCACGTGAAATCCATGATTTCATGATTACCCTTGTTTAGAATGAGGCTAAAGTAGGTACTGTGTAAAATAAGTGAGGCTCTTTAAAGAAAAGCATTCAGTAAATAACACAGAAATGGAAAAATCTGTGCAGGTGATGGACTCAAGGCTGGTTTGTAGAGAGCAGGAACTCAGTAGGGGAGGAAGACGTAGCCCAAAGACATGTGTTCCTAATGGGAAGACAGGGAGGGGAAAATTACTTCTGACTTTGCAGACAGGGAAGGCTTCATGGAGGAGGTGGCATGAAGTTGGGCCTTGAAGGATGGCAGAAATAGAACTAATGCTGAGCAGTGAGGTTGGAAATGGATCGTGAGAAGTTAAGACTTGGGTTTGTTCTTTTTGCCTTAGTGACCTGTGCAGATAACACATCAAAAGGATCTTGCCCAAAGGCAGGGATCTTCATACTGTGGGTGAGATCAATGGGCCAGGAAATTGATTTGCAGGGATATGACTGGCACCTAAAATAATGACAGACGACAGCTACGATTAGAGTGCATCTTCCAGCATAAGCACAAGCCGCATGAACCCTTGGTTTTCCAAGGGAGTGTTGAGTCAGGATGTGAAATGGGTCGCGGTTAGGAAATTCTGAAACCTATTGCTCTGTGGGATGTGACCTTCAGCCCCAGTGGAACCTGACCAGGAGCCTATTTTTGGCCACCTGTCATGTCTGGACATACAGAAGTCTCCGTGTAGGTTCTACTGCATCCTTCCTGTTGCCCAGCAACATTGTTTTCAGCCAACTGGGACTAAGTGAGGAAGTTCTGGCAACTGTCAGAGGACGGCAGAGCTTCATGGGGCATTTCGTGGTTGAGGGTGAGTTTTTAACAAATTGCAGCCAGCCTGGGTTTGTTATTGAGGCAAAATTGATATACAATAAACTGCACATATTTAATGCAGACAACTTGAACATAAGTATCACCCATGAAACCATCACCACAATCAAGGTGAGAGACATATCCAATACCTTCAAAAGTGTCCTTGGGTCCGCATGTGTGTGTGTGCATGTGTGTGAGAGCGTGTGTAGTAGAAGCACTGAACATGAGATCTACCCTATTACATTTTCAAGTGCGTAATACAGTATTGTTAACTACAGGCAAGATTCTGTGCAGCAGATCACTGGAACTAATTCATCTTGCATAACTGAAGCTTTATGGAGGTTCCTCAAAAAATTAAAAATAGAGCGACCATACACGATCCAGCAATCCCACTTCTAAGTGTACACCCAAAATAATTGAAATCGGGGATTTTGAAGAGATATCTGCACACCGTGCTCACAGCAGAGCTATTCACAATTGCCAAGATATGGAAATAGCTCACCTGGTTTTGATCCTTTGCTAATCGAGTTAGCCAGCCCAGGGACTGCAGTTTCCCAAGCCATATTGCTTGTGGCCGGACTGGCTTTGGCAGGGTGCCTCTGAGGCCCGAGGCTCCTCGTTGCCACCGCGCAGTAGTGACAGGATCTGAAGCTCCCGGCGAGAGGCGCGTGTGGGCTGGTGCAGGGCCCAGGCTGTGCGGGAGGACGCAGGCTGAAGCAACTTCAAAGCAAAAGGATGGCCTCGGTGGCACATGTTTAAATTCACTGCAGGAAAACAGGCACGCAGCAGCTATTTTTAATTTGTGTTAGAACACACGAGAGCCGAGGTTGCTCACTGAGTAGAATATTGGCTGTGGATATAGGAGATGAAGATGTTCTCAGCTCCGCCACTCGCTTCGTTTGCCGACAGACCATGGGACAGAGCCTGGGGAAGAAAGTAGTGGGCACGACTGGCCCAGTCGTGAGCTGGTATGAGTTTATCATCGTTGTCTCCGAACTCCTGTCATTTCTGTGGACCCCAAACTTGTTGCCCAGCCACCCTAGGTCAGCTCCTTCACATAGTACTCCTCCCTCTCTCAAGGTCTGCTCCCAGGAAAAGTTCTAGAAGTTTCTTTCTCAATCTGGTGTAAAAGACAGGTAATAGCTCGCATTCACCTGTGCAGACACTTTTGTATTTCAGCAAGGCTGAATTCCTGAATGCCAAGGAGTCGCACTCCAGCCGGACTGTGTGGGGAGAGGCCCTGTGAGGGGCGGGGCCTTTCCTGACACAGCAACGCGCCGCGCACGCGGGTAGTAGCTCATTGTTCCACCCGGACAGGCAGTCGGCCTTGGTTCATGCTGCTTAGGATTTAGATTTTTATTTTTATTTATTTATTTGTTTTTTTGAGACAGAGTCTCACTTTGTTGCCCAGGCTAGAGTGAGTGCCGTGGCGTCAGCCTAGCTCACAGCAACCTCAAACTCCTGGGCTCAAGCAATCCTTCTGCCTCAGCCTCCCGAGTAGCTGGGACTACAGGCATGCGCCACCATGCCCGGCTAATTTTTTCTATATATATTAGTTGGCCAATTAATTTATTTCTATTTATAGTAGAGATGGGGTCTCACTCTTGCTCAGGCTGGTTTTGAACTCCTGACCTCGAGCAATCCACCCGCCTCGGCCTCCCAGAGCTAGGATTACAGGCGTGAGCCACCACGCCCGGCCGGATTTAGATTTTTAAAGCTGGAAAGAACCCGGTCAAATGTCCTTCCCATAGAGATAAAGACACAAACCTGGAGGCCTGACGTCGCTTCGGTTCAGCTCAACAGGTATTTTGTGAGCACCTGCAGACACCATGCCCGACTTCAGAGAAACAATGAGTAACGCGTCTCCTCACCTGCATGCTGTCACCTGCACAGACAGAGGTCGGCATTCTCGCTTCTGCCACCCGGCCCGTCACCGACAGCGGGCAGACAGGCCACCAACGTGGGCGGTGTTGGAAATGATTCTTTAATCTGACAGAACCATGGAAGGGATCCATAAAGCACTCCTGAAGGATACGGTCATTGTCATGTTCCCTGAAATCTTGGGAGATGAAGTTAGACCCAGGGGGCAGGGATTTGGGACACAAAACCAGGACATTTGTAGCTGTAAGCTTCTCTCAATTCAGTTGAATTCAACAAACGTTTGTTGAGTGCCTATGTGCGCCCATTACTGAGCAGGGTACCAAGAGCACAAGGATGAATGAGACCCAACAGCTAACATAAGAAAGTCTTGCAGCAAAGCATACTGTACTCTTCAAACTGCAGGTCTTAGCCCACAAGCAAGTCGTGAAATCTGTTTAGTGGATGATTAGCACAACTTAAGAGGACAAAAAAAAGGAAGAATAGAATAGAATAAAAAATAAGCACACATTACACACGTTAAAGGACAATAGTGTTTTACAAAATGTGTGTGTATATATAATCTATCACATGCATGGATATATAAATTTAACAGATTCTTACTGAGCGTTGTGACATAAAAGAGAATTTAAAAGTCATGATTTACAGTACATACCATTGGAAGGGGTGATGTTTGAGGCTTAGGTGCCTGCGGTAAAACCAGCCAGTGTGTAGGATAATAAACAGCAGGAGACAACAGCATTCACAGCCAGGCGTCTTAGGTGCCTGCAAGTCAGCTGGAGAGCGCTGTCCACTGAGTTGGTGGCTCTCGTGTCTAAACACTCACAGGCTACCAGCTGATTTAAGACGAGCTTGGCTGGGGTGACCAGGGCAGCCTGGCCACACCGTGTGTCTCCCCTCTCCTAGCAGACCAGCCTAAGCACGTTCTCATGGCAGCAGCATGAGTGGGAGGACACGCCCAATTCTGCAAACCCGTCTTAAGCCTCTCTTTGCATCACGTTTTCTGATTTTCCACTGACCAAAGTGACACGGCCACGCCCAGAGTCACAGTGAGGGGGAGCATTGTTAATTACGTGGCAAAGAGTGCGGCCACTTTTACAGTTGACCACAACAATGAGCGATGGAATTGGATTTGCTTTCATTGATCCTGTCCCCAGGCTACTGGCCTCCCCTGCTCTGATCTTGGTTTCCACATCTGGTGCTTCCACCTCCAGAGGGTACAGCTAAAGCCTTTGTCCCCTTTGCAGCCTAACAGGTGGGGAAGTAACAGGTGGAGAAATTACAGGTGGTAAGCAGGGGGGTACCCTCAGGGGACAGCCTTGCAAGGGGATGTGGGACATGACTGTAGGGGCCTGGCCTCTCCCAGCTGGGCAGGGCTGAGGTGCCAAGCAGTGAGGAGAGAGAGGGTGTCAGGGAACCTACAGGGTGGCCATGGCAACAACTGGGGACATCCCTGTTCTTCCCAGTTCTGTCTTCGGCTCAAGGGGGAGTTTCAATCAACTGGTTACAGAAAGAGCATGAGTTAGTCCCATTTCTCATGCAGAAAGAAACAATGCTTCCATTCTTGCTAGTAATCTGTGATGTGACCTTAGGCAAGTCACTTATCTTCTCTGGGCCTCAGTTTCCCCCACTGTAAAGAAAGAGGGATGACTCTATGGGTTGGAAGGCTCTTTCCAGCTCGGGTCCTCTCTTGTCCCTTTCCCCAGTGCCTTGCTCATGGTACAGACACGTTGCCTGGAGCCCCAGCCCTCCCTCCAGTGCTCGGGACAGGCAGAGCTAAACCAGCGTGGCACTTCCCCACCCAGCGTGAGTATTGCCTCAGATTCCTTCTCAGCGTCCTTCTCCACTACACAGTTATCATGCACATGTGCAAGATGAGCCCTGCCATGCTTATTTGGTAAGGCTGGAGAAAACACCTCTCTGTCTCTCTCTCTCTTTTGTAAGCCAGTGAGAGGCCATGGAATGTACCCATGCAGCTGGAAAAGCAGCAGTGTATTTATTTTAGAATAATTTAGAGAAGCAAGCTGGGAGACGCTTTGGCTGTTCCTTGCAACAAATTTGGATCCTCTTAAAAGCTTACATCAGCTGTGAACTATCCCGATGGTGGGAAGTCTTTAATACTCACTGGGGGAGGGGGAAGGATGCGACTCTTCAAAGGCCACCACGACTTTTTGACTATTTTAAAAGAATAACAAAGGAAGAATGCCTTCAAGCAAAGGAATTTGAGGTTCGCTTTTAGGAGACCAGCAACTTGGGTTGGAACAATCCACTCTGATTTTCAGACTGTCCAGATGAGAAGAGACACAAGTGACAGTGGACTTAGAGGCTTGTAGCTTCACACGCTCCACCTCTGCTCATCCATCTGCCTTCTCCTCCAAGCTGGCGCGGGAGCCAGCGCAGGACCTCAGGCCGAGGCCAGAGAGCAAGCAGGAGAGCTGGGCGTGAGTGACCTGTGGACAGTGCAGGTCGCCTGTGCTGGGATCCTAGCTCCAGTACATACTAGCCCACTTGTAGGAAGCCCACCAAGTTCACCAACCTCTCTGTGCCTCAGCTTTCTTGATCTATGAAATGGGGACAATAACTGTATATCTCCCTTGCAGAGTTATAAAAATTCATAGATCTGTGCATGCAAAATACTTAGCGCCTGGCACATATTAAGCTTAATAAAGGTTACAACATGGCCAAAAAGACAACCTTCTTGAAAGCCTCAGCTTGCGGTGGGTCTGAAAGTTCCTGGCACAATCTCCCCCGTCCTTTCTGCTCCCCTTCCCTTGGCTAAGCAATACCTGGTCTCCATCTTGACGCAGATGCTTTCACAACCTGAGTTCACCCAAGAACTCCCTGTCGCCTCCCCCATTTCCTCTTCCTCCTGACAATCTGCTGGGGAACCCTCCGAATGTCAACCTGGAGCATCCCCCAAACCTTCTGGAGTTACTTTGTCTTTTAGAATCTTAAGACCACTGGGTCGTATCTGTCTGTTTCCCGAAGCTGTGGAGACAGCCACTCAAGAAACGGATTTTCAAAAGGGTACTTTATTCTATGAATTAGTCAATTCCCTCGTCGTAGACGTGAAATTATCCCTAAACCACCCTGACAGAGGAGACTCTTACAGAGAGAAGCAAAGAGACGCTGGGTTGTGACAATAGGAGAGCTCATTTGCAATGCAAATGAGCAACCAGCAGGCAAATGAGCCCTTATGGGAAAACCACTCTAATCATAAAACCCGCTTGCTTTGGGGAAACTGCAGTGTAAGGACAAGCAAAATCATAGTTCCGTGAATCCCCTCTAATATAGGATATTAGGGAATTATCCAGGTAGTTTTCTATGAAATTGCATTTGAACGAATGGAAATGCATTGCTGGCCAGTGGATAACATCTTTAAAAATTGAATTCACAATTGTGGACTGAATTATTTATGGTTGTCACTATAGCTATGATAGTTTGGATATGAAGTAGGCTTTTCCCTCTGTTTTTATTTGTAGGAAAACAAGTCATTCAGGCTTTTTAGTGATACAATGTGACTTGCTGTCGGTGGCAGTTACGGATTTTCAAGCCCTGCCAAGCACAGGAGTACCCAGAAGGGACATATGTTTTCTCTGCTTTGTGTTCCAAATTCGCCTTAAAAACATGCAATTACGTGAAGGCCTGATTTATATTTTCAAGGAAAAGCACAATAATGGCCCTGTTTTGTGGCTGTGTTTCTCCAAAACGTATTTATATTGCCGCCTTTAAAAAAGAAGTTGGCTAATGATCATTGGATTTTCACTTTCCATGGTGACATATGAAAATTTGATGAGGTCTGTGAGATTTAAGAACTGTTTTCTTAAGTGCAACGGAAATTTAGTTAACATAGTTTTGTGCTGTGAGCCTGACAAATCTTCTGTAGTTACCTTTCAGCCATCTCCTCCCTTTTGGTGTGGGTGGGAGAAGGCGGGCAGGAAGTGTTAGTGTCTGTAGCCAAGAAGCAAGGATGGATGGGTAGAATGACCCAGGGGACAGAGAGCGAGCCCTGGCTGGCTCTGGAGGCTGCGGGTGTATCATGATTGTATGTCGGAGGTGGGGCGGGCTGGGATGTTTGTTGGCGAGGAAGAGATGTGTGTTGAGGATGGTTCGGGGAAGAAGAAGTTGTGAAGGGAGAAAGTGAGGCTTTTTGGTCTCATTTTATGCTTAAATGAAAATTACCGTAAAGCCCTTCATACATTATATAATCGTGCTCCCCTTAGATTCCATACCCTTCATCACCATTATTAACGATAGCTTTCACTCCACTCTCCCAGCAGCATTTCCAGTCGATTTATTGAGAGAAGACGAGTTAGTCTCTCTCTGGATTGGGGAGCCCCCTCCTGGGAGGCTGGGCAGTTTTTTGTGTTTTTTTTTTTTCTGTTGTTTGTTCTTTTTCAGTAACGGAAGTAGAGAAAATTGAAAGGCCACTTCCACATAATGAGGTAGTTAGTGGACAAGTAATTACTGCAGTATAAAATTTCAGGAAATATTGAAGCTAAGAGAAAAAGATATCCGGGTGCAGTGGAAAGATGGAAGTTTGCAGTAAGGATAGCATATTTAATATATGCAATATGTTTTGATTGCTTTGTACAAATCTATAAAATATGTTTTATTTAACTGTGGACTAATAAAGTATTGATATTGTGTATTTAGAATCATAAAGGCTTGGAAAAATATTTAATACTATGTGAAAATTTGAGATAATAGCATGTTTTCCTTATAATTTTCCAATCTTAAGGGACATAATTTTCAAATCCTTAAAAATTTGTTTCACCTCCCTAATTCACATCTCCTATAATTGTTTCATCCTGAGACATCACAGGCATGCTCTTAGAGGCATGATCTACTTGCTAAGGCTCAGGCTCAAGTGCATTTTCTCACATGTGTTTTATGTGAGCCTGGGAAATTCTAATCTGCTTTCTTGGATTCCAGAGAAGATTTGGTCAAATGCCAATTTGAATTCACTTAGTGGTAATGCCTTTGGTTTGATATGGGGAAATGGCACTCAGTTTGATGGAATATCTTTTGCATGTATTTAAATACTATTGAACTATTTCTCCCAGATAGGCTTTTCAATATTACCTCCTAGGTTCAGGTCTTGGCAGAAGAGCCCTATGGGGAAATTTTAAGTAGAACCTTCAGTCTGAGTGTTTCTCCATTCTAGAGTTGGGTTTTCAATTTTGTTCCTCCACGAAGCAAATGAAAAAGTAATTGTGAGGTCCTTCAAGACAGAAATTGAAAGGTGCTTCAATCTTACAAGATCGTGGAATGGTAGATCTCCCGATAGCTACAGTGCCAGTGTGAGTTTTATGGGAAGGCTGGTATGCAGAGTCTTCGGAAAATGATCCTATTGGGGTAAAAGCCAATTTCCACTTTTGCTGTCTTCCTCAGGCCTCATGAGATGGTGCAAGAACATCAGAGCTTGACTTGGCTGTATCCACTGGAGACAGTTTATTCATCGAGGCCAGAAGTTTGGGGGTTTTCATTTATAAAAGCCAAATGGTTGAGGTAGTACCTAAGAGACTGGTGGTGAGGAGAAGATGTCTCTGATGGTCTGTTTATTGAGCTAAGGACAAGAGACGAAAAAGAGAACCAGTTTCCCTAACACCAGAGTAGCACCTGCCTCTGGCCACATTTTCAGAATATTTACCCCAGAAAAAGAGAGGACAGGTCAGTCCCCAAGGCCTCCTCCTGGCTGAGGATGCTTTAACCCACTGCTGCTCGCTCGCTCTCTCTCTCTCTCTCTCTCTCTCTCTCTCTCTCTCTCTCTGACAAAGGAGAGAGTCTCTGGAATGTGAAATGGCAAAATAATTGCAGATGTACTTTTCTCATTCATCCTAATTCTTCTTTTCTGTCCCAAGTCAAAGCCTGTCTCTCTTATCTCCCTCTTCTCCTATCACCTCTCTCCCTCCTCCTCCCTTCCAGCCAACCCTACCCCAGAATTTGGGGTTGAGGAATCAATTGCAATCGAGTAGAGACTTAGAACAATGGGGGTTGGAATATCCTGTTACTTGCTTAGCTGTTTCATTGGACTCATAAAGAGAGAAATTATGGGTTTCCAAAAATTGTATTCTACGGGCATTACTATTAGCATTATCCATTTTTAATTCATTTTCTTTTTGTTTTGATGAGATTGAACATCAAGGGACCTTTGAAGAGCTGTAAATCTTAAATACACTCTTTCAGGAAGGAACTGACCAAGTGAATTTTCAAAATCTTCAACTGGGTAAGTTGATTCTGTTTTTGAAGGTTGATTTTTCAGTGAAAAGTATAATCCCTTTAATTTCTATACAACATCAATGAAGATTAAATTATTTTTAAATTGTCACTCTTTTAATGGAATTAGAAATAAATAGTGAATGCATCAGAGAGAAATGCACAAAAGAGATACATGTTAGAAGTTGACAGAGTTTAGGTAAGTCTAATTAGACATTCAATTCTTTGGACACTTGCTCTTAGACTAAACAAAATGCATCTATGTTCATAGCTAATTATTCATTTTTGCTTCTAGGAGTATGAAAAGAGAGGAAGACAGCTGCTGGATCTGGAAACTTTCAAATGTATAATGAAACAAAGTATGAGGTCACAGAATAAGTAAATGGGTCTTATAAATAAATGTTGGATCATTGAAACCATAGTTAAAGCTTTAACCATATGAACCAATTAGGCTTGATGATCTGTCTACAAGATCACTCTCAACTCTAAACTATAATTTCTACTAAGACCCATCTGATTTACTGAACAATTTATGTGGGAAAATATTTTTAGATTACTTAGTATATGAGACCAATAAGACATTTAGAGATTTTTCTTGAAAAAGGAGAAAAAGACTCTTTTTAGGTCACTGGTTATTTGTATATGTGTCTTTTTCCCAAAGAGTTTGGGCAGTCCCCCCACCCCCTACCACTCTGCTAGAATTAAATGTTTTAAACATTCTCTTTGCCATCTTGGTTACCCCAGCTGTTAGCCCAGAATATGAAATCTTGGCCGTGCGCAGTGGCTCATGCTTGTAATCCTAGCACTCTGGGAGGCCGAGGTGGGTGGATTGCTCGAGGTCAGGAGTTCGAAACCAGCCTGAATGAGACCCTGTTTCTACTAAAAATAGAAAGAAATTAATTGACCAACTAAAATATATATATACAAAAAATTAGCCTGGCATGGTGGTGCATGCCTGTAGTCCCAGCTACTCTGGAGGCTGAGGCAGTAAGATCGCTTGAGCCCAGGAGATTGAGGTTGCTGTGAGCTAGGCTGACGCCACGGCACTCACTCTAGCCTGGGCAACAAAGTGAGACTCTGTCTCAAAAAAAAAAAGAAAAGAAATCTTAACAGATAAGGTTGTAGTTATATCATAAAATACACATTACAATGGGTCAAGCTGTTTAAGCTCTATTTGTTAAGATTTCATGATTATGTCTCGAATTATAGAAAAAAAAAAAGTATTCAAGGTAAAGCTCTATGATCCTGTCCCTGGAGTTTGAACAAAAACACATCCTTGCCAAACCGTAGGCTGATGAAGTCCCCCGATGCCCTTCCAAGTGCACACACCTGGATCCGATGGCTGCGGTGACAGTTTGGGCATCTTTAGAGCTTCACTTGCTGTGGGAAGAGAACGTTAAATAACGACTGTTTTTAAAAAGTCTCCCCACCTGACTTGGTATATTCAGGCTGCCATAACAAAACACCTTAGACTGGGCGGCTTATAAACAACAGAAATTATCTACACCTTATATACACCTTATAAACCACAGACATTTATCCCTCACGGTCCTGGAGGCCAGGAGGCGCAGGCGTGTCCAAGCAGGAGGACCTGCTTCCTGGCTCCCGGACAGTGTCTTCTCCCTGTGTCCTTGCACGGTGGAAGGGAAGAGGCTGTCTCTGGGCCTCTTTTGTAAGGGAACTAATGTCACTCTCCAGGGATCTGCCCTCATGACCTGGCCACCTCCCAGCGACCATCCCACTGGGGGTTAGGATTTCAACATATGAATTTGGAGAGAACACAAACATTCAGACTATACCACCTTCATCTGTGTAAAACTAAACGAAGACCTTCTGTTGGGAAAAGAGAGGAGTGGTTTAAATGGACAAATTATTAGGTGTTTTAATAATTTCCCAGATCTTTTCAACTAAAGAGGTCTAATTACCTATATTTTTAGAACGCCTGCCTGGTCATCTACTCACTCCCTTATTCCTTCTTTGCTTTCTTTCCTCCCATCTCCCTCCCTCCCTCTCTCCCTCCCTTCTCCCTTCCTTCTTGTCTTCCTTCCTTCCTTCAATAAATATTCACTGGGGCCTGCTTTGTCTTAGCTCCTGTGGTGCAAAGTAGGTCAAACATGGTCCCTGCCCTGGGCGAGATCAGAGATGCCACAGAATTGAGCACCTGCGGGAGCACCTACCCCAGATCAGGGAGTCAGGAAGCCTCCTGCAGGGTGAACCTGGGGCTGAGTTTTGAGGGATGAAAGGAGTCGCTCCATAAAGGAGGGACAGAGAGGTAAGGCCTTCCAGGCAGAGGGAACGGTATTTGCAGAAGCTCAGAGGCATGACACAGCACTGCCGGTTCCACCCGTCCAGGGGAATGTGTGCAAGGAGAGGTGGCGAGGGACTAGGACAGACATCACATTACCTGGAGTCATTTGACTTGACCAAAATTTTACTCAATATATCACTAAGGAGCCATGAAACCATTTCTTCATTTATTTATCAAAGTTATTGATTTCCAGCTGTGTGCCTACATTGCCTTAAGATCTTTATATATTTTAGTTCTCCAGTCTCCAGAATATCAGGATAGCCCTGTTCAGAAGGCATTCTTCTTCCTATTTTGTAGCTGAAAAGACAGTGGTATAGAGAATCTGAGTAACTTGCCCGAAACCCCTCAACCACTAACGAATAGATTTGGGATTCGAACTCGGATTTGCCTCGAAAGTTAATCATATCAGTTAGGATTCTGTTTAACTGCAGGTGAAAGAAAACCCTCAACTTCCAAGCCTAAGTGAAATAGAAGCTTTTTCCTCTCTCATGGACAAAGTCAGAGGTAAGTGGCTTCATGAAATTGTCAGGGACCAGACCCCTTCTACTCTTCTGCTCTGCCATCCTCTGCATAAGGAGCCTCCTCATGGCCCAGGATGGCTGCTCAGGCTCCAGCCAACGTGTTCTCATTCCAGCCAGCAAGGATGGGGATGTGGCAAGGAAAGATTCACCTCTTCCCTTTAAAGACAACTCCCAGAATCTGCCATGACACTTGCATTTCCCACGTTTTAGTCAGAATTTAATCATATGTCATTATCTAGCTGCAAAGGAAGCAGGCAAGAGTGGTTTTTATTCTGGCAAAGCATGAATAAAAGTTAAAAGCTGGGTATTTTTTTAGTAAGGAAGAATGTCTAAGGGGAACAACTAATGTACTCTGTACAACTCATGTACTCTGCACTATTCTAGAGTTGCTTATTCTGGTACCTGCTAAGAACCAGAAAGTATGTCCTTTGTTCTTTCTATGAAATACTGACTTAGTAAAAATTCAGTGCCAAAAAGGGGAGGGGGCCGGGCGCGGTGGCTCAAGCCTGTAATCCTAGCTCTCTGGGAGGCCGAGGTGGGCGGATCCTTTGAGCTCAGGAGTTCGAGACCATCCTGAGCAAGAGCGAGACCCCATCTCTACTATAAATAGAAAGAAATTAATTGGCCAACTAATATATATAGAAAAAA